>CAUYPK010035916.1:0-15702 GCA_963574355.1 Loris lydekkerianus | reverse complement strand
AACCCATCTATCCTTCAGCATAAGGTTGTTTAGTTCCATGTTTTTGCAGGACTATGCAGGTTCCTGTTGTTATTGAGTTCAACTTTTATTCCATGATGGTCTGAGAAGATACAAGGAATAATTTCTATTTTTTAAAAATTTTCTGAGGTTAGATTTGTGGCCTAGGATGAGTTTGATTTTGGAGTTGTTCCATGGGCTGATGAGAAGAATGTGTATTCAGTTTTGTTGAGATGAAATGTTCTGTAGATGTCTGTTACATCCAGATGTTGAATGGTTAATTTTAAATCTATAATTTCTTTGCTTAGCTTCTTTTTGGAGGATCTATCCAGCACTGCTAAAGGGGTGTTAAAATCTCCACCTTCTGTGGAACTGGAGGAAATTAAGTTGCTCATGTCTGTTAGAGTTTCTCTTGTAAATTGAGGTGCATTCTGGTGGGGTGCATAAATATTAATAATTGAAATCTCATCATGTTGAGTACTACCTTTAACAAATATGAAATGTCCATCCTTATCCTTCCTTATTTTGGTTGGTTTAAAGCCTATTGTGTCTGCGAATAGGATAGCAACACGTGTTTTTTTCTGCTTTCCATTTGCCTGGAGTGTAAATGACCATCCCTTCACCTTGAGTCTATATTTGTCTTTTAATGTAAGATGCGATTCTTGGATGCAACAGATATCTGGCTTGAGTTTTTGTATCCAGTCAGTCAACCTGTGCCTCTTTAAAAGACAATTTTTACCATTCGAGTTTGAGGTTGCTATGAGCTGTGACACCATGGCACTCTACCCAGGGCAAAATCCTGAGGCTCCAGTGTGCCAAAACTGGTCTCACTCTGCCCCTGAGGGTTAAGGCTGTAAGGCAACTCAGTCCTTGCCTTTAGGCTGCTTGATAACTAGGTTACTAGCTGCTGCTGGATCCTTGCTCTGCAATCCTGAGGGCGGAGCTTTCCGGGGCAGTTCTCTCACAATGGCTCCCTGTGGCCCACAGACGAACACTATTAGCTCCATCCGGCTCAGTGGCTCAGTCTGGGGCACTAGACAATGCCCAAAGTTCTCTGCACTCCTGCTCAAGCTCTCCCCAAGGCAGTTCAACTGAGTGCCAAGTCCAAAAACACCAAAACAGTTCACAGGTAAGGCCTTTCCGGTTTGCAGTCTCACTGTTGCTTGTACTTATAACTGCCGGTGGGATTAGGTCAATCAAACACACGCAACCACTTGCCAGTTTTTCACTGTTTTTGTTCTCCTCTTGGGGTCCAGAAGTCCCTTGCTGACTCCCTGTATTCTCAAAGGGATGATTATAGGCAGATCCCCCCATCCAGAGATGCCTGGAGTCTTATCTCCCCAGACTCACCATGCCCAGTTGCAGGGAAGCTGTTACTCAGCCGCCATCTTGCTCCACCCCCCTCTCATCATCTTTAATCATCAGAGAAATGCAAATCAAAACTACCTTGAGATACCATCTAATTCCAGTAAGATTAGCCCATACCAAGCAGCTCCTGTGGCTCAAAAGGGTAAGGCACCAGCCCCATATGCCGGAGGTGGGTGGTTTCAAACCCAACCCCAGCCAAAAACTGCAAAAAAAAAAAAAAAAAAAAAAAAAAATTAGCTCATATCACAAAATCCCAAGACCAGAGATATCAGTGTGGATGTGGAGAAAAGGGAACACTTCTACACTGCTGGTTGGAATGCAAATTAATACATTCCTTTTGGAAAGATGTTTGGAGAACACTTAGAGATCTAAAAATAGATCAGCCATTCAATCCTATAATTTCTCTAACCCAAAAGACCAAAAATCACATTATAACAAAGATATTTGTACCAGAATGTTTAGCCCAATTCATAATTGTTAAGTCATGGAAAAAGCCCAAGTGTCCATCGATCCACGAATGGATTAATAAAGTGTGATATATGTACACCATGGAATATTATGCAGCCTTAAGGAAAGATGGAGACTTTACCTCTTTTATGTTTACATGGATGGAGCTGGAACATATTATTCTAAGTAAAGTATCTCAAGAATGGAAGAAAAAGTATGCAATGTACTCAGCTCTACTATGAAACTAATTTATGACTTTCATATGAAAGCTATAACCCAGTTATAACCTAAGAATATGGGGAAAGGAGAGAGGGAGGGAGGAAGGGGGGAGGATGGGCAGAGGGAGGGTGATTGGTGGGATTACACCTGCTGTGCATCTTACAAGGGTACATGTGAAACTTAGTAAATGTAGAATATAAATGTCTTAACACAATAACTAAGAAAATGCCAGGAAGGCTATGTTAACTAGTGTGATGAAAATGTGTGAAACTGTTTATAAAACCAGCCTATGGTGCCCCATGATCGCATTAATGTACACAGCTATGATTTAATATTAATAAAAAAAAAAAAAGAATAAGTATGAGGAGACCAACAAGTGTACAGAGGTGGAGAATGAATTTGTCTTCATCAAGAAGGCTGTGAATGGAGCTTAAATGAACAAGATGGAGCCAGAGCCCCTCCCAGAAGGGCTGACTGATAAGATCAACTTCTTCAGGCAGCTGTATGAAGAGCAGCCGGGTGAGCTGCAGTCCCAGATCTCCGACACGTCTGTGGTCCTGTCTAAGGACAACAGCAGCTCCCTGGACACAGACAGCATCATCGCTGAGGTCCTCGCCCAGTCCGAGGAGACTGCCAACCCAGCTGGGCCCAGGCTGAGAGGTGGACCAGACCAATTAGAGGACCTGCAGGTGCAGGCTGGGAAGCACAGCGATGACCCGGGAGCAGGAAGACAGAGATGTCCCACATGATCCAGAACATCAGCCAGCAGAGGATGAGAGGTGGACCAGACTCAGTACCAGGACCTGCAGGTGTAGGCTCCAAGCAGGGGGATGACCTGGGCGCGTGAAGGTGGAGATCTCCCACATGAACAGAACATCAGCCAGGCGAAGCTAAGATCGAAGCTCTCAAAGGCCAGAGGGCTTCCCTGGAGGGTGCTGTCGTGGATGCCGGGCAGCTTGGGGAGCTGGCTGTTAAGGATGCCAAGCCAAGCTGGCCCAGCTGGAGGCTGCCCGTGTCAGGCCAAGGGGCACGTGGCTCAGCAGCTGCGTGAACACCAGGATCTGATGAATATCCAGGAGGCCCTGGACGTGGAGATTGCCGCCCATTGCACTGCTGAAGGGAAAGGAGAGCCGCTGGAGTCAGGGATGCGGAACTTGAATATTCACACCAAGACTGCCAGTGGCTACCCAGATGCTCCGAGCTCGGCCTACCGGGGCCTCACAAGCCCCGGCCTCAGCTACCGCCTGAGCTCCTTTCAGCCCAGCTTTGGCTCTGGTGTGGTCTCCAGTTCCTTCAGCCACACCAGCTCCAGGGCCGTGATTGTGAAGAAGATCGAGACTCGCCGTGGGAAGCTGGTGTCTGAATCCTCTGCTGTCCTGTGGAAGTGAGTGGCCACTGTGGCCCCTCGGGTCCCTGTGTGGGGAGGGAGCTGTGCCAGGGAGCAGGAGAAACAGGTGACCTGTGGCTCAGCCCCATCCATCAGCCTATCCTGGGGGGAGTCTACCGGCTGGGGTACCCCCTCTTACCCATGCCCCCCAACTAAAAACCAATTTGATTGCTTTTTCCAAAATAATGCCTCAGCCACATTGCCAACCAAAAAAATTAATTAATTAATAAAAATAAACAGAAATATTGTTGGAGCCCTGAATAGGAGGAATAAAAGCAAAATGATTGAAAATTGAATATAAGAGCTGGGAGCTGTGGTTCACACCTGTAATCCCAGCACTATGGGAGGCTGAGGAGGGAGAATTGCTTGAGCTCAGGAGTTCAAGACTTGCCTGAGCAAGAGTGAGACCCAGACTCCTAAAACACCTTCTGGGGGCAAGACATGATTGCAAGAGGGACTTTACCTAACAAATGCAATCAGTGTATCAGTGTAACCTGGCTTATTGTACCCTCAATGAATCCCCAACAATAAAATAAAAAAAAAATTAAAAAAGAGAGAAATTAACTTTCAAGGCATTAAGGCACTTTGCACATTAAATGCAATTTCATCCACATTCCTTTTATACATTGAAGCTAATTTATGACACAATGCTCAAAGATTTGTGATTATGGTATCAAAAGACTTTCAATCACAGGGACTCCATTATTTGCAACATAACATCTTCTACAACACACACATATTTTACAATTTTTTTTTCCATTTTTTTTAAATTAAATCACACCTGTGTACATTAATGCAGTCATTGGCTACAATGTGCTGGTTTTATATACAATTTGAAATATTTTCATCAAACTGGTTAACATAGCCTTCAGGGCATTTTCTTAGTTAGTGTATACGGTCACAACCCAGATTGCATCAACAGGGAAGTAAAAATAGAATCATGGTATTATTAAAAGCTCGTTGTTTCTTTCTTCTCTAAAGTGCTCTGCAAAAACTCTGGACTCCTCAAACATTCCTCCTGAGTAGTTCCTATGGACTGCATGCAGGTTCCCAAACGTACTGGCTAAATTAGTCCCCCTGGTGTCCCATGGTACCTGCCACACTTCCCCTGTCTGCTGCAGCTTGCCTTGGTTGTGCTTTCTTTCTCTGCCAGTGCCTTCTGGTTGCACAGGGGGCTTTGTTTTGGGCAAGAGGATAATCTGTGCTAGAGCACTAATGTGCACCTTGCACCCTCCAAAAGGACTGCTACTGCGGACGGCCTGGATTCCCTGGTAAGCAGGATGAGCCACGCTTAGGACACTAAAGAAAAAAGGTACCAGGAAATTCTCTATAAATAATTTGATATTTGTTATTCAAAAAATTAATTAACACCATTTTAATGGCAAAATTGGAATTTTATTTACATTTTATTACATTGATTTAGGAATTTGGAATTATTATTTATTTCATGATATTATGGCAATACAAATGTTTTGGTTATATGAATTGCTTTTTCTTTTTTTTTTAATAAGCGAATTATTTATTTACTTATTTATTTTTGTAGTTTTTTTGGCCAGGTCTGGGTTCCAACCCTCCACCTCCGGCATATAAGGCCAGTGTCCTACTCCTTTGAGCCACAGGCACAGCCCATGAATTGCTTTAGTACAGTTTAATCAAAACTGTAGACTGCCCCTCACCCAGACAGGGTTCATTGTACCTGTTGGGCAAGAATTTAAGCCTCCATGCCCGCTCCCACCCCCTGCTTGCTTTCTGTTGAGTTTACCTCCCACATGTTCACACAGGGATTTGAATTTCAATGTGGGAAAACCTCCCTAACTTCTTCAGCCTCAGGACCTCTTACAATTGTGAGGCAGCCCTTACAGAATGTTCACCAACGTCCAGGCAGTGACTTGTATCTGAAACCTAAACAAGTGCTTCATGCTTCCAAGCTCTTCCCCTCACCACTATTTTTACTGCAGCTCCCTTGCTGGGGACTCAGATTAGGTTCATGGAGATAGAATTAAGACTTCTGTCTGATAAATTATGTTCAGAAACACCCTTCTTTTAAGATCTTGACCTGTGCTTCTTGGTAGTCTTTTTCCTATAGTATAAATGGCCCTTGGTGAGGCACCTTGGTGCTTTGTTTTATGTAACCAGGCTCTGAATAGGCCCACCCACTCCTCTGGGTAGATTTAGCATAGAGGACACTGGAATTAGACTCCACATGGGAACCCTGATTTGCTAATACATCTCTAAACATTTTTCAGTAATAAATTTTGACGTGAAAATAATGTTTTATTTTATCAAACTCCAGTTAACAGGACTATCCCTTGCCCAAGATATCTGATCAATATGTTACTATCTCATTTTGATCTCCCAATTTTAAAATAAACATAAGAGGACTTTAGAAAGAAAGAATCAAGAAACCCTTAAATACTTCCAAAAAGTAAACATAAATTTGCCAATGTCTGAATCATTCCTAGAGAGACAGGGGTTGAGTGGGAGTTGCAGAAGTTAATCTATAAACACATGGTCCTCACTCAATTATTCCACACATGAGCTTCAGGTGTCCTCATTACTTGATGGGACAAGTGGGCAAAGATAAGAGAATTTCCTTCTCTTAGAAGAGAATCCCTATATCAGAGCACATTTGGATTTCACTGAGTCTGTAGGGAAATTTCCGAAAACTAACTAAAATAATTTTTCTCTTTTCAAAGCAAAAGAAGTGGCAATTACAGTAAGAATGAAGGCTAAATTCACTTTGATCCTCTTTCTAGGCCATCTGCTCTTCCCTTTGTGCTCAGTATTGTAGCGTCTGTTGAGATCATTGAACAAGGTAAATGAGAGTTAGCAAAATGGGCTCTACTTTATTGAATTCCAAATTGCTAAAATATATAGTCTTGTTTAAGAAATCGTCTTTAAATATAAAATAAATATAAAAAGAATCCAGGTGATTTTGTGATATATACTGTAAAATAATAATAATAAATAAAACAGTAGATTTTGAAAAAGCAGTTTATCTTTCATGTACCAACCAGGAGTGAGTTTTCCAGTTAGTTCTGCCGTCCACACATTTCACTTGATTTTTGTTTGTGATATGACAGATAGGAGAAGCCACAGCCAGGACTGAAGGGGAAAACAGACGATCACCCAGAAACCTGACATTAAACCTGATGACATTTTGAGTTGTTTTTTTTTTTTTTTAAGGGGGACAGGGAGAGTATATGGTGCTAATAGAGAGAAGGGTGTGTGGGAATGGAATTGATAGGAGGCGGGAAGTGGAGGGGCAGATGGAGGCTGCCTGTCTCCCAGCATCCCTTCTCTTCTTCCTGCTTTGAGTAATAGAATCCCCCCACTTCTACCTGGGCACATGAGTCCCTTCACCTCCTGCAAGCCACGCACTGTTCTCCCCGGCTCTTTAATAGTGACATGAGGCCACTAAGTTCAAGCCATGAGAGCTGAAACAGTCTGAGATGGGGATTGTCCAGGCCATCTCTTTACAAATGCTTACTGAGCACATTCCTCTCTGTTGCCCTAAAAGTGGTGACAGTTGGAGAAGCATCGAGTGGAAAGTAGAAGAGCCCTTCCTGGCCATGGAATGCTCACCTTGAAAGTGTGTATTCCTTTAAGCACCTTGTGACACTTTTAAAATCATGGAATCGAGTGGCACCTGTGGTTCAAAGGAGCATATGCCGGCCCCATATGCTGGATGTGGTGAGTTCATACCAGCCCTGGCCAAAAACTGCAAAAAAAAAAAAAAATCATGGAATCAAGAGGTGGAGTACATGTCTCCTCCCTTTGAAGGCTTTGCACCTTCTTTAACCAACAGAACATGGCAGAATGATGCTATATGACTTTCACAGCTAGGCCAGAAGAGGCCATGTGACTTCCACCGGTTCATGTTAGTGGAGAGGCCTCCTGACTGCCCTCAGCATTTGAATCACCTCCAGACATTCAAGCCCTCCCAGCTGAGGCCCTACACATCTATCTCATTTTTCTATCCAAATCCTTGACCTATAATACCTGTCAACAAAATCAAATGCTTTAAGTCTTTGTGATGTCCTTATTAAAGCAACTTATCCTATACCCTAGATGATGCAAATGTCATGAACATGATTTAAATGATGAATGGGTCAAACAAAAAACTATTTAAAGACCCCCAGATAATCTTGGACATTAACTAGCTATCCCAGATAGCAACTATTTGCCTATTTTTAAGTAACTATTCTATCAAAAACTATTTAGAATTCTGGAGGAAAAGGGAGGCTACTGTGAAATTTGATCCTCTGATCATGAGAATTGGGTTCAATGGACTGATGTTATTCAAACCTGTCTTCTTTTCCTTTATTACTTGCTGCTCAGAAGTCTGAGGTGGAAGAAGTTTGAGTTAAGTCTGGCTATGGTATACCTACATAACAAAGTTGTAATTGAAAACATTCCTTTTAACTCTTATTTCTGGCTTGGTACATAGTTCTTATTAAATCATTAAATTCTTGCCTCTGAGTTTGCCTTCGAGTCTCTAAATACATATAGACAATTGATAGCCTGTGCAGTGACAGGGTCCACAGTGACTATATATTCTAATGACCTAACTTCAAATCTATTTTTACAAGGCATGAATCTCATCTCTACTATTTTCCCATGGTTATTAACAATACGATGGAGACAAATGCTGTAGAATTCATACTGCAATTTACATCTGGATCTACGTGCAAGAGGCAGATGCAGATATAAATCACAGCACATTCCTGGGCCATAGGCCACCATACTTGAGAGAGACAAAAAGAGGTTAAAGATCAGTGAAAATTTCCTTTGAGAGAGTATTAGTATTACAATGTCAAGGGATGTGGCATGTACACCATTCCCTTCTCTGAGCCTCACCTTCCTCATCAACCAAAGCAGTTAATTGAATCTCACTGCATCTCCCCCAGGACAGCTGTGAGGAGGAAATTACTTGGTGAGCACAGTGCGGGGTTCCTCTTTTAATGGACTCTGGAAGCGTTATGACACAGCCCCTCCCACAATAACTGAGAGAGCTGAACATGCATCCCCTAGTTGCACATAGGCAAAATGAGTCCAAACATTTAAATGCTTCTGTACTCTGTTGTTTCTTTACATTGAGGAAGTCCTAATAAGTGATAGACTGAGAATGAAAATCCAATGGCCAAAACTTCCAATATTTGAAGACATGGCAAATTAGTCAAAATTAACTTTAGTTCTGTTTCCTTTCTTTCCTCTCTATTCCTGCTGTTTTGCTTTTTTTTTTTTTTTTTTTGAGACAGAGTCTCATTTTGTTGCCCTCGGTACAGTGCCGTGGGGTCACCGCTCACAGCAACCTCAAACTTTGGGGCTTAAGGGATTCTCTTGCCTCGCCCAGCTATTTTTTTGTTGCAGTTGTCATTGTTGTTTTAGCTGTCCCGCGCCGGGTTCAAACCCGCCGGCCTCGGTGCATGGGGCCGGTGCCCTACCCACTGAGCAACGGGAGCTGCCCATATCCCTGCTTTCTTGACTCTTTCATTCTAAAGCTGCAGATTAGATGAAATTTCCATAGACCAGGCTTAACTTATACTTTATTAGTTAACTTTTTTTGTTTGTTTGTTTTGTTGTTGTTGTTTGTTTGTTTGTTTTGACAGTCTCACTCTGTTGCCCATGCTGGACTGTCATGGCCTCAGCCTAGCTCACAGCAACCTCCTGGGCTCAAGTGATCCTCCTGCCTCAGCCTCCTGAGTAGCTGGGACTACAGGTGCCCACCACAACACCCAGCTATATTTTCTATTTTTAGTACAGACAGGGTCTTGGTTTGCTCAGGTTGGTCTCAAATTCCTGAGCGCAGATGATCCACCCGCCTTGGCTTCCCGTAGTGCTAGGATTATAGGTGTGAGCCACCACAGTTGGCTGAGAAAACTTTACTTGCACTCTTAAAAAGGTCTAGACAACCCTGTGCATGTCTGTGGCGTGAGGAAGGGTCTCTTGGTGCAGCATTGGGCTGTTGGCATGGGCACAGAGACAGGAGAGGTGGCCCTTCACTGCCACTCGACAGTGATTCCTGCCCAGTCTCTGAAGCCCAGGTTCCTTACCTGTTAACAATGGGTTGTACTAGACTATTTTGAAATTTACTTCCATTTCTAAGATCTTGAAATCAAATTTATTTAAAGAATAGGAGTTGAGAGTCTGGGTTCTTTAGCCCATTGCCTGGGCAGGAATCCCAGTTCTCCCACCTACCGTCTGTGTAACCTTGAATGAATGACTTAACTTTATCTCAACTGTCTCATCTGAAAAAAAATGTGAAAACAATTATATCTGTCTCATAGGGTGATGTAAACATTACATGAAGCAATATGCACATAGTGACTAGGACGGTGCCTGGCACATACAGGGCTCAATAAGGATTTAATTACATCGTACATAAACAGCGGTCCTTGATTTTATGTTCACTAGGTGCCAGGCACTGTGCTATGTCTGCCTTCTCATTTTGCTCATTCTTCACAGAATTTGTGAAGTCAGTTTTGACTTTCCTGATGAGGAAAATGGGGTTTAGAGAGCTGGAAAATTCAAGATCAGAAAACTAGGATGCGTAGTTGTGGAGTGACATCTCAGCTGTAGGTGTGGCCGCCTGCAAACACTCTGTCTTTCTAAATTGCATAGCCCCAAAGTGTGGCTTATCAAAAAATCTAAGAAATGGGGCTAAATATAACATCTTTAAAATCATAGAATTATTTGAAGATGATTCAATTTAAACTCCTGAGTTTGTCATCATGATGTGTGCCTGCTTTTTTGTGTCCCTGTTTTGGCAAGCTGTCTCTTCCTCGTTTTTCTTTGGCCCCTGGTTTCATTTTGTTTTTAGTTCCATTTCTGTGAAACACTCTGAGTCCCACAGCCTCACACTCGTCCTTCAGCGTTTTCCCGGGGCACATGCAGGAGCCGCGCACGATTCACGTCCTCGCCTTAACCAGGCAGTAGGAATGTCCACATTGCCACGCTAACTTTTTATCCGCTGGCAAGGCAATTTCTTTACTGTTCTCTCCTATTTATACACTTATTTTCACAAGCTGGAGAAGGGAGATAAGCAGAAAGGCAAAAGGGCAATGGGTCCTGAGTGAGGGGAGAGGGAAAGAGGCGGGTGGAGCCCACCCGGGTGTGTGGGGCGGGGGTGCAGGGGCGGTGACACTGACACGTACGATGCCAGCCTGAGCCTGCAGACGCCTTCCATTCTGGTGAGGACGGAGGACCTGGAGCAGCAATGACAACAGAAGGCTGGATCTGGGGTGGAAGGACAAGAGCCCTTTGGGGACGGGTTCTTGGTTGGTAGCTGCTGCTCAGGGACCAGCATTCTCTCGAGGAGGCCCCTGACCAGTAGCGTCTCCCACACGCACCGGGTCTCGCTGTAAGGGTGACACTTTCAATGCCCTGACAGAAGCTTATCACAGAGGATGAATGTCAGAGGATTAAGTTCTATTTCCTGGGTGTGCACAGGCTGCAAGAGAGGACGTGAGGGGGAAACCCAGCAGGAGGCGCTGGGTGGGCACAGCCTGTCCACTTGGACAGGCAGACAAGGACAGCACTGTCCACGGTCTTTGCAGTCCTGTGAAGTCGCTGACGGCTTGGGTCGGGCCAGGGTCACCACGCCGGACAGGCTCGAGGCTAGTTACCGGCGAGACGGGCGAGGCAGCTGGAATCTGACTGCAGGACCGCAGCCCTTTCCTGGGCCCTCGCCCACCGCCCTGCTTCCAGGTTGACAGCTGGTGGTTGGGGATCTGCTGCTGCTTCTTTTTTTCTTTCTTTCTTTCAGAGACTTTGTCTCACTTTATTGCCCTCGATAGGGTGCCTTGGTGTCACAGCTCACAGCAACCTCCAGCTCTTGGGCTTAAGTGATTCTCTTGCCTCAGGCTCCCGAGTAGCTGTAGCTGGGATTAGAGGTGCCCGCCACAACGCCCGGCTATTTTTTTTTTAATTGCAACTTGGCCGGAGCCGGCTTCGAACCCGCCACCCTTGGTACATGGGGCCGGCGCCCTACTCACTGAGCCACAGGCGCCGCCAGGATCCTCCTCTTCAAGCAGAAGCTGAAGTGACCGCCGCCCTCTCCTTCCGCCTGCAGGCGCGCACATTCGGGGAGGAGGAGGGAGAGTCGCCGAAGCTTAAGCGCAGGGACCGGCGCTGCAGTTTCAGCAAGAGGTAGAGGGATTCTCTCCAGAGACAGACCGGCTGTCCTGGCCTCCCAGCCCGGTGGCGCCCAGCACCAGGGAAGGACAATGACCACGACTGCGTGGTCCCTGTCAGGCAGTTTGCAGGCCCCCTGCCTTCCGGGACAAACCTGGAGGTGGAAATCCCTGCAGTCCTCCCTGGCCATTCCCAGCGTAAGCCCCTTTGTCCTCTACTGTGGGTAGTATAGCAGTCAAATTCTCCCCATTTTTCTTTTTTTAAGTGAAAAGGCTGTAGCAAAAATGCCAAAGCGGGGACGGGGGAAAGGGGACAGGGGGATTCTTACAGAGCCCTGTAGCAACAATCTCAGTGTCCTTTCAAACTGGTGGTGTCACTAGGATTGCAAACCAGCTCATCACAGTTATTTATGTTGGACTTAGTTACCCTTTCCCTTCAAGCCTGCACCTCTCCTCACCCAGTTTCAGGGTAAAGCAAAATAATTTTAGGATGCACTCAAAAGTGGGCCTTTTAAAGGTTTGTCCAAAGCTTTATCTCAGTGCTCTCAAAAGATCCAGCTTAAACCTTTGGCTAACTGCTTTCCACATTTCTTTCTCCCCACACCAGGATGTATATTTAAAATAACATTTATTTACAAAACTGTATCTTAGCAACAGTGGCACAGCACAAGAGTGTGTTATCTAAAGCAAACCAATTCTGGTCATAAACTATATAAGCAGCCAAATGTGATTGGTATGGCTCTCCCTTGATCCCCTGAGCCTGAGGTGTTAACATGAGATTAAAGTCATGTTTTTCAGACCTGAGATGATCCATTGTTCTTGTTTAACTCAGGGGATGGGCAACACCATTTGTTCATAATTATGAAATCATAAAATTTGAGAGCTGGGAGGGATTTTAGAGTCTGCCTATTACTGTCCTGTGATATTATCTTGGGATAAAAAGCCAAAAATGCTGAGGAAAAGAAAGGATGATTCACTATCGTCAGAGTACACAGGTGTTAGCAGCAGAGCTAGTGGTTGAAATAAGGCTTTTTGACTCTAGTCCAGCTACCCCAGAAATTTTTATATAAGAACACTGCTCCGGTCTTTATTCGACAGTCCATTTAAATTACGGCCTTTACAATGGGCTCCTGAATGAATTGTTTCAACATGTATAAATACAGATTTGAAAAAGCTTTTCTTCTTGGTGACATTTTCAGTGAACATAATTCACAACCTACTGCTATTACCTTTGCAGAGATTATTGAAATTGAGAATTCTATGTCAGTAAAAAAAATCTAAGCAATTGCTTGTTACCAGTGACAAAATCTACTTTTTGTTCATGTCCAAATTAAGGAGACTCATCTAGTTCAGTGAGACATTGTTACCAGTGCAGGTTTCAGAGTCAGACAGCTTCCATTTGAATCCCAACTCTGTTTTCTAACTACTGATTCTAAAATTGGGAAATTTGCCTGATGCCTCAGTATCAGCACCCCAACTAAAAAACTGAGATATATTCACTTTTATAGGGTTATTGGGATAATTGAGATAATTTTTATAAAACGCTTATGAAAGTTCCTAACAAGAAGCATGTGACAACTCATTAATTTTTTTTTTTTTTTTTTTTTTTTTTTTGAGATGGACTCTGTCTCCCCAGGTTAGAGTGCCATGGCATCAGTCGAGCCCACAACAACCTCAAACTCCTGGGCTCAAGTGATCCTCCTGCTTCAGCATCCTGAGTAGTTGTGACTACAGGTGCCTGCCATGACGCCCAGCTATTTTTTTCTACTTTTAGTAGAAATGGGAGTTTTGCTCTCGCTCAGGCTGCTCTCAAACTTCTGAGTGCAAGTGATTCTCCCACCTCAGCCTCCCAGAGTGCTAGGACTAAGGCTTGAGTCACCATGTTCAGCCAACTTCAAATTTGTAGTACCAAGCAAGTCAATAGGAAGACACTGGTAGGAAGTTCTGACTGCAGCTTTCTTCTTTGTGTCTTAGAACCTATATTCAAATTCCAAATATTTAGCTTTAATCTAAGAGGTTGTATCACTAATTATGGCAAAAGTTTTTCACTAGTTTTGCCAGTGGTTATGTTTTTGTTTTAATCCTTCTGATAACCTATAGATACATTTGCAAGATGGATAATCAGGTTATAATCTGTGGTCTTGAAACAGTCAGAGACCAAGCAAGCAAACAACAGTAAAAAACAACTCTATCTTTTATATGGTTTTTAAGCACCCCATGGTTTCAACTCCATGATTATGATCTTCAGATAACTGAAGCAACCAGTTAAAAAAAAATTACTGGGATTTATTTATTTACAATTGACGAGGAAAAAAAGAGGTTCCAGATATTAAACATTTGTTCTAATGTTTAATAGTACCCACCTACTTGGGAGGGTGAGGCAAGAGAATCCCTTGAGCCCAAAAGTTTGAGGTTGCTGTGAGATAGGATGAAAGGGCACTATGCCCAGGGCACAGAGTGAGACTCTGTCTCAAAACAAAACAAAAAACAAACCAACGCTCCCCCCCCAAACCATAAACACTTATCCTAAGTAAAAAAATAAAATAAACAAAAAAACCCAGATATCAATTTTACTTTATCAGTGCCTTAAAAGAAATGTTAAATGAAAGAGTCTGTATTTTCATTATTTTTTAAAAGTCAAATACCAAAGAAGTAATTTCTCTGTCATATTTTCATATACAAGGAGTCTGGAAAGTATCCAACCATTGTTAATACTATTTTTCATATTACACGGCTATAGTCTTTCCAGATAGCCCCTGTGTGTTCAGCAAAGGCCTGAATGAAACATTATTCTGGGGACAACTAGGCAATCTATGAAATGAAGCAAAGCTTCAGATAAGGTAAGCAAAAATGATAATGAGGTGAAAATATAGTTTGCATGCCTATGAATTATTGATAAATCATTTATAGTTGTACCAAAACTACTGGAGCATTAAAAAAAAAAGTCACAAATCATTAAAAGGAATGTCTTTTATAATTATAAATGGATCATAGATAATAAAGTAAATGAGAAAAACGTTTATTTTGATTTTCTAACCAGAACAAACAATTATGCTCCTTTTTCTTAAAGTCTACCTTGATATTTACAGATTAAAAAGGAATGATGGAATTTTTTCAAAAATGTAGTCAAGTATTTTGCTGGCATCCACTAATACTTCATATCCTCTAATTTGGATCATATCCTTGGTATGGTCAGCCTGTAACATCTGTGTAGCTTATAATTATAAAACTTATATTGGAGTAACCTAAACATTCTTTTCTGGCCCAGGCTGGGTTTGAACCCACCACCTCCAGCATATAGGGTTGGCGCCCTATCCCTTTGAGCCACAAGCACTGCCCCAACCTAAACGTTTTTAAAGCATTTTTACCCTTTACTTAGAAAGAAGGTGCAAATAAGAGTCAGATAAGTTACACAACTACTTTGAAGAAACATAGCCAGTCAGTGATGGAGCAAAAGCAGAAATCCAGGTCTCCTCAATCCCAGATTGCGGGTTTTACAAAAAATTGTACTTTCAAATTAAATCAAGTATTTCCCATTTCCTTCTTTCCCCCACCCTAAGTAACCCTGCAGGATGCTCTGCTTCTGGCCAGAAACCTCAGCATCCCACAATTATTGTTTCCTTAACGTATGAGCAAAAACTACCTTCAAAATGTTACAAAGTGTTTTTGCTAAAAGTGATTTTCTGGACCTCACCCTAGACCCTAGAAAGGCATTTGAGTATTTGAATTGTTCAGGGTTGGGCATTTTAACAAGGTTCCCAGGTCATTCTTATTCACACTAAGGAGAACCTCCTGCTATCAGGATACAGTCCAATTCCTTAGCTTCACATACAAGGGCCTCCCTACTGGACTCTTGCATACATCTTTAAATTTTTTGTATTAAATCATAACTGTACATTGATGCATTTATGGGGTTCAGTGTACTGATTTGATATATAATGTGAAATGCTTACATTGAACTGATTAACACATCCATCACCTGGCTTACTTACTGCATATACTCAAGTATAAGCCGACCCAAGTATAAGCCGACCCCCTTAATTTTACCCTAAAAACTGGGAAAACTTAGTGACTCGAGTATAAGCTGAGGTGGAAAATGCAGCAGCCACTGGTAAATTTCAAAAATAAAAATATATACCCAAAACAATT
>CAUYPK010035910.1:0-20082 GCA_963574355.1 Loris lydekkerianus | reverse complement strand
GTGAATCTCAATGTTGTGTTGAATGTTAGTCAGATAAGAACACCTCATTCAAGTCCCTTGCTTCTCTGAAGAAGACAGGCACACGCTTACAGACATATGAAAAAATGCTCATCATCTGTAATCATCAGAGAAATGCAAATCCCAAACTATTATTACTATTAACGTCTTAGAAACGGTAGTCAATTTAAACCTTTTCTCTCTGGCCATTGAGAAGCAACGGGATAACCGAGCAGTTGTACTTTTCTTAACAAGGCAAGTAAGTCAAAGCTGAAAGAAAATCTTCAGCTCTATCTGTCCTTTATTATGTGCAGAACATGGCCCCTGTTATCAGTGGGAACTATAATTATCAATTTCACAATCACTAACCAATCAAGAAGGAGAAACGGATTTTAAAAATCAGAAAGTATAAATAGAAATTACAATATTAAACTAAGAAATTCTAACACTTGTTTGGGATCAGGAAAGTTGTCCATAAATTTACATGCAGCCTCAAAAGACAACCGTGAAAACTGAACAGGGTATAAACATGCACAGAAAATATTTAGCTGGATTTTACAACCGGATCATCATGTCCTTTAAAATATATTTAACCTCCAAACTGCCCTTAAAATGTTACTGCACCTCCACAGATGGATAAACACAAAAATCTGAATTCTTTGAAATAGCTGTCTAATCTGTACTCTTTTAGTGCTCTCTATGAAAATAGGCCCACATGTCAGATCATAAAAGAAAAAAGATGTTTGCTATTTCCCAGATTATCACTGAGTACTTTTTTATAACTAAGAAATTTGGGAGTGACTAGCAGGAATAATTAAAAAAAAAAAATCTGTAAGAACTTTGGTTCCTACACGGCGGGAACCATCATTGCCTATTTGCAATTGTCCACATACAGAAGATTTGTGATTTAAGAAATGGTTATTTTTTTAAAAGCTTATTTTATTTTCTTTTTTCTTTTTTTTCTTTCTTTCTTTTTTTTTTTTTTTTTCCTGAGACAGAGTCTCATTATGTCACCCTCAGTAGTGCTGTGGTGTCACAGCTAACAACAACCTCAAACTCTTGGGCTTAAGTGATTCTCTTGCCTCAGCCTTCTAAGTAGCTGGGACCATAGGTGCCCGCCACAATGCCCAGCTATTTTTTTGATGCAGTTGTCATTGTTGCTTTAGCTGGCCCGGGCCAGGTTAGAACCTGCTAGCCTGGGTGTATGTGGCTGGCGTCCTACCCACTGAGTTACAGGCGCTACTCTTAAAAGCTTATTTTAAAATGAAACTCAAGTCATATTTTTCAGAAATGTTGTAAGTAATAGAGTTTTTCAGATCATTCTGCAAAGACTACTACATCTATAGTATGCATGACCTATTAGAAAGTAATAATCACAAGAGCTTGATTAATAGTCAGCTCATGTCTAGAACCTGTTTTTCAGGCACTCCTTTTTTCAACCAATATTTTCGCAGGGTCAGGCATTGTGCTAGCCACTGAGATGCAAAAATAAAACAAAATTACTCTCCTTGAAAATCTCATAATCCAGTTGATGGAAAATATACTTAAACAACTAATTATAACATCCACGATGAACTACACAAAGTACTGACTTGCAGAGTTAAAAACCCATTTTAAGTTTCAAATCTAATGATGGTATACATCTTTCCTTACAGAAGGACTATTTATATTTGTAGAATATAAACAAAAATTCTCATGTTACATATAAAATGCTATTGAATGTGTTCTATACAGTAATTTTCTATAACCCTTAAAGAAATACTTGGTTGTTAATGATTAAAAGTAACTTATTCATATCAGCAACTTTTCACATAAAGAAAACAGAGTTGATTACTATATCATATCATTATTTACGGGAAAAGTTTATTTACACTCTAAATACATTTTATTTTATTAAAATGACAGACCCTTCTAATCATCCTCTGTGCCTACACCTGTTGATATCTTAGTGTAATATTTAAATTTTTTATTTATATATACACATGATATACATAGTCTTCTCGGAATAATCATACTACAAAAAAGTACTTCATGCCATTTTCTCCTTCATAATTTGTTGGAGAATACTTTTTTTGTCAATAATTACAAGTCTACATAATTGTTTTTAATGACTTCATAGTATTCTGTAACATTGAAGTACCTTAAAAATGCAACTGATTCTTGATTCATAGTAAAACATTATGAACAATTTAACTTATTTAAGTCACATTTCATAAGTGTCTTTGAATATACTTTTGCTAGGTAATGTTCTAAAGACAATGGCTCTATTGATTCTAATTGAGAACAGTTGTCTATAACACTATCGTTCCTAAAAGTTCTTACTCCTAGGAATGGTAGGGGGAGAAACAGAGCCTATAACTAACAGAGTAGCAGACAAGGTTTTTCCACTACGTGGAAACTAAATTGTTTAAGTGTTAAGTTGTATTTTGATATGATGTGATTTTTACTGTAGGAAGATTATAACGCTATATAGATATGAAGACTTCAATGGCAGCAATTACCACAATAGTTGCCTCTCTATATAAACCTAGGGAAAAAGATTAAATTGGGGTGAAACAAAGAAAGTATTTAGTAAAATACCTGCATATTACAAAATAAAAAGTGACTAGGAATTTTCTATTTTTCTCTGTAGAGACCATTCCCCCCCCCCCTTATGTGGCAGTCATAAAAAGTTTTGATACTCCATATCAGAGGTGCATCCTGTACGTGGAACGCTGTTACTGTTCACTCACCTTGGGGATTTTACATTAGGTCATCTTACCTATTATAGATGATGAATGGGTTTTGTCTGCTTATGTAAGTGTGTAGGCCAAATCATTCCTTATGCAGGAAATATAACTTGGAAATACAGCAAACAGGTATTTTTTTCACAGTATTCAGAAAGAATTAGAGCCCACCATGCTTCTGAGCAGGCAGAGGGTAAATAAAAGAACTAAAAAACAAAGGTAACTTACACATCAAAAGTGTTTTATTCATGATGACACGGATATTTTAATTTTGGCATACATGGTTATGTTTTGATGTCACTCTGCCACACATAACTAAAAAGAATAATTTAAGAGGGAAAAATGACTTTTAAAAGAGGACTTTGCCTTTTCTCTGTGAAAATAAGAATTCTAACCAGAAATTTTAAATCTTCACACATAGCCTGGACCTTCCTTTCACGTTGTTTAGTATGGAGCTCAACATACAAAATTCTGCACAAAGTCTAGCTAAAATTGCTGATCTATCACTAAGAGTAATAGGCAAGTTAAAATATTAACATTTTCTTTACACATGTTTTGAGATCCTTATCTGTGTAATTGTCATAATGATGCTATGTGGTTATAGTTCCTATTTTTCAGATCAGAAAATAAAATCTTAATATAGTAACTCATAGAGGACGGAGGTCTTACAACTTACATATTGGCCAAGGAAGGACTTGAACCCAGGTCTGTCTGCCTTCCCCATCCTCCTAACTTACATCTAACCCCCTTGCTTTTTCCTTCTGCTTCAAGATCTTTCCTTTCTTTACTATGAGCCCAAATTCTATCCCTAGAAGGCACAACTACAATGCTACCCCACCCAGGAAACTTGCCTTGAACTCTGCCTCTTTATAATCTTATATCACACATCACTAGAGAATTATTCTAACATAAAGTAAACTAATCTTGCTCAAAAAAACATAGTTTTATGTGTTACCTGGCTAATTACAATGTGTGAAATTAAAAGCAGGTCCATGTATAACAAATGCCTCTCAAAGCACAAAAGGTGTTTACAGTTAGGTTATAAACTCTATTTTTCCTTAAAGTCATTAACATCATCATTTTGACTGACTAGTACTTAGCTAGTGCTCAGAAGTGAATTATGCTTTACCGGACGCTGTCTGCGTATCATTAAATTGACATGGCCACTGCCTTCTTTGAGCTTACAATATAAAACAGATGCTGTGGTATAAACAAACACAAAAAGAGATAAAGGTGCCTACATCCATCTTTTCAATGATTGAAATACACTGCATGAAATATTTATATTATAATCCAGTCACAATGCAAGCGATGTGTGTGTGTGTGTGTGTGTGTGTGTGTGTGTGTGTGTGTAGAAGACTGAAATGTTCATATTAAGGAAGGGTGAGGTAAGGATTTTTCAAATGCAAGTTGTGTCTGCACGGGAAGGCAATAGCTCACATCTGTGCCAGTCAGACTTTATTAGAAGAGTACAGATGTCAATCACACAGAATAACCACTGTACACATGTGAACCAGATGCTTCCCTGTAAAATAACCCAGGGTGTTTCACAGATGAATCACTGAAAACGTAATTATACATCAGTCCTGGTTTATTAGTAACAGGTCCGCTTATGTGGAAGCCATATGGCACTGCCCATCACGAAGCAGGATAAAACACAAAGGGTGTACTTGGAGATTTTAAACATAAACTCTTCTGCTGCTGCTGTGCTCCCTGTGAGGAGGTAAGTGAGGAGTCTATGTTTTCAGTCAAATGTCTTTCGGACAGATACGGACAGCTGTCTCTTACTAGTTAAGGTAAGGCTTATTGGCCCAACCTTCTCAAAGGATGTTTCAATTAAAAAAAAAAAAAAAAAGTTTAATGTCCACACAACTCCTGTCTTTCTAATCAATGACTGCTTGGGGTGAATACTCATTGAAAATACCTGAGAATGTGAGCTCCGTGTTGTGCTGTGATGAAAGTTTCTTTTGCGTATGGTTTAATGCTGATTCACCATGTATGGATTCAGTGCAGACAAAGCTCATATCGCAGCTGCCAGGAAGCATCTCTGTTTTACAACAGCGAGTCCTAGACCCATGAGGTCACTAGTCTGTGTTTCCTAAAGCTGTCTACCAATTTACAGAATCAATTTTCTTGTTTTCTTTGTGAGATAGTGCACCATCTGACAAGTCGAAACGGAATTCTTTAGTTAACAGCAAAGCTTTTTAAGAGGAGTTTAATTTTCTGCCCACAGAGAGACTCTTTAAAAGAAAAATCAGCATCCCAAAGTCTACTTCTTTAAAGCACTTTAGTTAGTAAACTAGGCCAGAAGGCACATGGCCTCAAAGGTGGCCCGTAGGCGTATTTTAACGCTGAGGTAGAAGGTGTTTCAAATAGTCTAAAACAAACAAACAAACAAACAAAAACACCGGAGGTCCCAGAACGTAATACCAAGCAATGTATTAATGCTTCAGCCCTAGAGATTTCTTTTCTTTACTGTTTGCCTACATTAGGAAAAATAAAAAAGTCCTGACAGATCTTGCTACATCTCTCTTTTTCTCTCCATCCTTAAAATGTTTCCTTAGTAGCATTAAAAGCGAAAACCTTAACCTGCTATCTTAAATCCCTGATCAATGATTTCAATTATTTAAAAATATTTTACGTAATATTCGATAAATACAATATACATATAATGTGTAACATACTTATAATTTATAAAGTAAACTAAGAAATCAAACTTTTGGGATGCTACACCTAACTTAAGAAGCCAAAATTACCAATATGGTTACATTCAATCTGCTCCCCTGTCTCTCCAGAAAGGTATTCTAAATATATCTATATTGTAAATATAGAAAATATATATATGTGCATATATACATATATGTGTGTGTGTGTGTGTGTATGTGTGTGTGTTAATCATTTCTTTGCCTTAAGAGGAAAAGTTTTATTACACACACATATATATTCCTAAATAATACCTCATGTAAATGCTCCTTTTTTTTGAGCTATTAGGAATGACAGACAGTACACTGTGGTTAGCTTTCGATCACCCACTTCTTTCACTCACATTTAAATAATATTACATATATATCTCAGTAATTTTCAACATTATGTAATACTGTGTTATATGATTTATTTTTTATTTCTTTTGTTAAAACAAACAATCCCACTATGGACATTTCAATATACATTATGTGGATTACATGTATTAGATTTTCTTTTTGTATAGCATGAATTCCTGTGTTATAACTATATGTGAATATTTAACTTTTTAAAATAAAATGATGTCAAATTGTTTTTCAAAGTGTCTGACCAATTTCTAATCCTGATAGTCGTGCATAAGTATTCCTACCTGACATACCTTACCATAATTACCAAAGTCTCTGAACAATTTCTACTCCTGATAGTTGTGTATAAGAATTCTTACCTTACCATAATTTCTACCTGACATTTAACAATTGACAGAACTTTAACTTTTTGCCCAAGTGATCTTAAATGATATCTTTTTGCAGGATTAATTTTATGTTGAAAGAAAAGTTACAGATATGGTGTCATTTGAAGAGAAGTTGCTAATTTGATACAATGCCCCTATTACCTCCAAACATAGGGTGAGCATACTGTCCTTATATACATTCTCCTACTTAAGCAAAATACAACCATTCACAACAGAAAATTACCATGAATACATCACTGCCATCCAGTCGTCAATCTTACAGAACGTCCACAATGACAGATTACTTTCAACAGTTGCATCTATATTCTTCTTTCTCAAAGCCTTAGTAATATTTTGGAGTAGTTTTGACAATAATTGGCCAACTGATTTTGTAGAATGCACCTTACCTTGAATTTGCTTGATACTGGACCACGGTTTGGTTAAAGTTGTGCACCTTTGGTGGAACTGGGACAAAGTGCTGCTGTGTCCTTCCCACGTCTGACCTCGTGGTGTTTGGTTTCAATTTGTACCAGTAGTGATGATGTCCACTTTGATCATAAGGTCCGCCAGGCTTTTACACTGTAAAGTTTCTCTTTCCCCTTGTAATTAAGAAGTGTTTTGTGGAGAGGTAATGATGCTAACCACATTCTCATATGTTTAAAAGCCATTTGTGTATTTTTTCTTCTCCGGAAAACCTGCTTAAGTCCTTGGCCCATTTTTACTATTAGGTTGCTTGGGTGGTACTTGCTGACTTAAAGAACACAAATTATTTTCAGATATATGCATAAAAAATTTTTCTCTCAGTAAGTGAGTTGTCATAATTTTTAAATAATGCCTTTTGATGAACAGAAGCTGTTTATTTTAATGCTGTCAAATTTATATTCTTGGTGCGTTGTACTCCTTCAGCTTTATTTAAGAATTTCTTTTCTTCCTCAAAACTTTAAAAATATTCTCCTGAGCTTTCTCCCCTAAATTTCAAACTGTTCCTTTTTATATTAACACTTTTAATACTTTTGAGCCTGTCTTTGACCTGGGGATACTAAATTTCGATTTTCCTGATATCATTTACCATGCTGTCACTCCTTTCTCTAGTGAACTACATTACTCCTGTCCCATCTGTCAAATCTGCAAGCAAGTACGAGTATAGTACTCGACCCTTCTATTTAGTTGCCTTGTTGTCTATCGTGTTGTCAATCCTATACTTTACTAATTTTTATTCCTGTATAAAAAGTCACGACGTCTGGTAGAGAAAGTTACTCCATTTTATTCTTCTTCAAGACTTCAATTCAGAAATGACTTGCCAAAATCTTGTGGGGGTTTTAATGACAAAGGAATTTGCAGAGAATCAAAATCTTCATGATACTGAATCTTCTAAGTTTATATTTTACTTCATCTTATTATAATTTAATCCTTGTATATTTTGAATTATGTTTTTTAAGTATTTGATGCTGATACATAGAAATGCACATGATTTTTGTATTTTATTATATTTTAAGTCACTTTGCTAAATGCTTATTAGTTCAAAACATTTATCTATAGATTCTTTTGGATTTTCTATTTGATTAATCATTTGTACTATGAATATTGAAAATATTTTCTTTCTAAGATTTATACACTTTATTTCTCTTTGTGCTCTACTTGCACTGGCTAGAATGTCTAATATTGTATTAGATACTGTATTGAATAGAAGGAGGGCTCATGGGCATCTTGAGCTAAAGAAATGTTTCTATTCTCTGTGTTTTCTTGTTATATACATAAGAACATTCTTATAAATCCTAGCTTACAAGGAAATGTTATGTCTAATTGGCGAATTTTATTAAATTGCTATGCATGAATGAAATGTAAATATAGTTTTTCTCCTTTAATCAGTGTGGTATATTGTAATTATTTATTTCTTCCTGAAATAAACTCAACTTTTTCATTACATCTTTTCTTTTTTAATTAAATCATAGCTGTGTACATTAATCATTACATCTTTTCTTCAGCTTCAGTAAGGTTTAGTTGACAAATTAAAATTATATATATTTAAAGTATATAACCTGATGTTTTGATATACGTATGTATACACTGTGAAATAAACATCCTAATCAAACTAATTAATATATTCTTCATCTCATGTGGTTACCTTCCCTTTTCTTGTGGTGAGTACATTTAGGATCTATTCTTTTAGCAAATTTCAAGTATATAATATAGTATTATTAACTATATTAGACTTTTGTACATTAGGTTTCCAGAATTTACTCATCTTGCATAACTGAAACTTTGTATCTTTGACCAACATATCTGCCTCTTTCCCCCTCATCCAACCATATTTTTTATACTTTTAGAAAATTTATTGCTAGATTTATTTTGCTAATATGGTTCAGGGTATTTACATTTATGTGCTAGTAGACAACTGGCCTGCAATTTCCCTTTTGTAAACTTCTCTCCAGTTCTTTTTGTTTATTTACTTCTGGAATCAAGGTTATATTAGCCTCATAAAATGAGGTGGGAATAGTCTTCATTTACTTTTCTGGGAAAGTTTGGTAATAGTGAAATACCTTGTTCCTCGTGAAATCTGAGGACGTCTTCCAGAAAGGCTTTGTGGTTATTGCACTGACAGCCGGGGCAATACCAGGATACTCAGCACCCAAGTAGGCCTCAGCTGCTGAGCTCCGTCTGCATTTTCAGCACAGCCCAGTCCTCACTTTGTTACTGCTGGTAGAAAGGTGCCCGCTTTGCCTTCAGCTTGCTGTAGTTTTGAAGATATCCCGTAATTTTTAATGTATTTTTGTGTATATTAGAAAAAGTGTATTTATAATTTATGCAGGACTTAGATGTATTTTAGTGGAAGAGTCCACAGAAGGGCTAGCTGGCCGCACTTTTAGAGAGAATTTCAGCAGTTTTAACTTAATAAAATTCAGTGTCTTATTACAGAAGCATCCAGTTTGGATTCAGATAAGGCTGGCTTAAAATCTTGCATCAGTCACTTTACTAATCATGTGATTCTGAGGAAGTCAGAACTTTTCTGACCCTGTCTTTGAACAGGGGATACTGAAATCCAACTTTAAAAGTCCTTCAAGGCTCGGCGCTCAGTGACTAAGGTGCCAGCCACATACACCAGAGCTGGCAGTTTCAAACTCGGCCTGGGCCTGCCAAACAACAATGACAACGGCAACCAAAAAATAGCCGGGCACTGTGGTGGGTGCCTGTAGTCCCAGCTACTTGGGAGGCTAAGGCCAGAGAATTGCTTAAGCCCAAGAGTTTGAGGTTGTTGTGAGCTGTGATGCCACAGCTCTTTACTGAGGATGACATAGGCTCTGTCTCCAAAAAAAAAAAAAAACAATTCTTCCAAAAATACATATCTAAATATAACTGACATTCACTGAGCACTACAAGCCAGATACTATTATAAGTACTTATAAGTTATTAACCAATTTAATCATCACAACAGCCCTAGGAGGTAGTATTATTATGGTCTCCTTTTCACAGTTGTGTACATTGGAAGATGCGAAGTAGCTTGCCTGCGGTCATAAAGGTAGTGAGTGGCGCAGACATGATTCATCTGATGGGATTTCATTTCACACTGAAAGTCTGTCTCTATTGTTAAATAATACTATGCTATTATTTGCACTGTTAAATCATATAAGTTATGAAAAAGGTCCATAATAGTACCTGTCACATAGTAAGTACTTCAGAATAATAGCGAAATTTTTATAATAAAAGTAATATAATTATTAGTGAAATAATTCATAAGATGAATGGATAAACAGTGACACTTGCCATATAGAGCACTCCTCACAAAAAGCAATGCAAGGCCTATACCAGGCATCCTCAAACTGCGGCCCACGGACCACATGCCGCGGTATGATTGTATTTGTTCCCATTTTGTTTTTTACTTCAAAATAAGATATGTGCATTTTGCATAGTAATTTGTTCATTTTTTTTTTTTTTAAACTATAGTGTGGCCCTCCAACAGTCTGAGGGACAGTGAATTGGCCCCCTGTTTA
Organism: Loris lydekkerianus; assembly: GCA_963574355.1. Classification (NCBI taxonomy): domain Eukaryota; kingdom Metazoa; phylum Chordata; class Mammalia; order Primates; family Lorisidae; genus Loris; species Loris lydekkerianus. Next base: position 9,958 of record CAUYPK010035910.1, on the reverse strand, counting down.
AAAAGTTTGAGGACGCCTGGCCTATATAGTGCTGCAGGGGAGAGTCTCAAAGGCGTTATGCTATGGGAAAGAATCCAGACTTCAGATGGTTGCATGCTAGATGATTTTAACAACATTTTTTTTTTTTTTTTTTTGAGACAGAGCCTTACTCTGTTGCCCTGGGTAGAGTGTCATGGCATCATAACTCACAATAATCTCTTTGGGCTCAAGAGATCTTCCTGCTTCAGCCTTCCAAGTAAGTGGGATTACAGGCACCTGCCACAAGGCCCAGCTAGTTTTTCTATTTTTAGTAGAGACAGGGTCTCGCTTTGGTGAGGCTGGTCTCAGACCCCTGAGCTCAGGCCATCCACCCACCTCAGGCTCCCAGAGTACTAGAATTACAGATGTGAGCCACTGTGCCTAGCTTTTAACAGTATTTTTAAAAAGGCAAAACTATTGGGACAGAAATCAGATGTGTAGTTAACTAACGCTGGGAGTAGAGAGAAGATCGATTACAAATAATTGTCAGGAATCTTGGGATGATGAAAATACTCCTGATCTGACTGCATAAATTTTCCAAAATTTATAGAACTGTACATTTAACAAGTGTGAATTTTACTTTATGCTAATTATACTTCAATAAACAAAATAAGCAACAATTTAAAAAATAGGTAGCAATCTTTGCCTGAAAAAGTATTTTCTAGCAATTTAATATTCATGTGAGCTTTTAGTTCTGTTTAACCTGCAGGTGTATGCTATTAGTTACTGTAAAAAATCTACTGATTTAAAAAAATAAACAGTGAATTATTAATTGTGAAATGTATATCCATGGAACAGCCTTAAGAGTTCCTAACCAATCCTCTGGGAAGGGAGGAAAGCAATTAAAGACTGTGACTTGCTAGTGTCAAACTGTTAAGGGACACTTAATATGCTTCTTTAGATTTTCTATTTCCTTTTACACTCTGTAAGAAATAGATCACAAGCTTGGAAAGACTTGGTTACAGTAAGACCAAGAGAAATGTAACTGTACAGCACTTAAACCTTATGTTACGCAATGTCAAAATTACGCTTGTCAAAGCAAAACTTCTAGAAATAAACCATATTGTAGTTGAAATTGAAAGAGTGGAAAATGTGATGTTAGCAGAACATATAGATCCCAAGTGGATTTTCCCATAAAGATTATTAAATGTGAAATGGCTCAAGCTTGGCTAGAAGGATTACTTAATTTCTTTCAATTATGCTTTAAAAATTGAGGACATATTCTGTTATGAAGAATAACTAAATAAAATGGAATATGGAAGAAAACTGCCTATTAGTAATAACAGAATCTGCCAAAAGTACCTATGGTCATGTTTTCTAAAAAGCAATATGCTCAACAATGTGTGAGCTGTGATTATAATGCAGAAACATTTTCAGCCTTTATACAAAAGGGCAATGTTGACTTTGGAGGAAAGTCATACTAGGGAGTAGAACAGGAGACGCGTACGTGCTAAAGATGATGTCCTAATACTGCACTGTTTTATGAAGCAACTTCCTAAAAATCATTTTATCTGTGAAAACAGCCACACCTGGGGAAGACAGGCCATTCTAGAGTATCACCTGACACCAATAATCTTATTAAATCAATTTAATAAGTCTATTTTCAAATTATTCTTAGTCTGCTTTACAGAGTGAGTTTTTTTTTTTTTTAATTCAGTAGTGACTATAGTTAAATCATCTTGACTTAATCAAAATCTTTCCTCTCTTCCGGTGACTACCTAAAGTCAAGTAGGTCACAGTCTTAGCAAAGTCTTACGGCTAATCAGCAGAGTGTGCTGGGAGGAACTGGAGGAAGCCACAGGACTGGTCCACTGGCATTAACATATATGGAATTCAAGAGTGCGTATGTCTTCCTAGAATAATAATTGTATTTTCCTTCTTCCAGCTACACAAAAAAGCTGCAGAATTGGCAAAAACCAATTCCATCTTGTATACTTAAAAAAAACAAAATACAAAAACCAAAAAAACACTGATACACATTTTGCTTTTCCTCTTACATCTGTTAGCAAGGATAAGTTCTATTGAAATTCTAAATAAAGTTACACAGTTTCCCAAATACAACTGTGACTTTTATGCGATTCACATTGTTATACTGACTCATTAAACTAGTAGCTTTTTTTTTTTAAGTCTAGTGTTCCTATTATGGAAGTAATTTGCTATCTAGAGACTAGAAGACCAAATAATTTTGGAATAATAGAAAATTTCTAATCTTACATTGGCATAGATAGAAATCTGAGAGATAGAGTCAGCATAATACTTTTTTGTTGTTGTTGTTAAGAGTAGCCAATGGGTTCAACTTATGAAAAATCCCAGAAAATTAATGGAATTATATACATCTCCCTAAGTGGATGATATTGCCACTATACATAAAATATTTGGACATATGATTATGAAACTGAGTTAAATATATTTGTAGAAGAGAGAAACCTTCTTTTACAGTAAAATGAAAAGTAGAAATTGTAAGTTATTTAATATAAATCTTTCCATAAGTAAATATTAGCATATGTGTTCCTCCCCCAGGTTACTAAACTATTATCATACTTATTTTTATAGATGTCAAAGGTAATAATACATGTAGGAAAAATCTCCAAAACTATGCTCACAAAAAAAATGAGGATTTCCTATACTATGCACCGTCTATCATTTAATCATAATTACCATGCTATGAATAAAATATTTTTAAAGTTTTATCAATTGAAGGGTTCTCTTAGATGATTGACAAAAACAAACAGAACATTGACATCTAAGTGAATTCTCTGAGTTCTGTGTCCATTTGAATTAATAGCAAAATGTTTAGACCACATTCAAGACAATTGTCAAAGAAAATCTGCTGCCAAAATAACATGAAATGAGTCCTCCTTGAGGTGGTGAGTTTGCAAACCTGCGTGTGACTGGGATGTAAACATGAACCAATTTACCTAGGGTGCGGCCAGAAGCCAGGAGGGTCGGGGAGGGTGTGAGTTCCAGGGCACTCAAGTGAGCCAGGAAGCTGGGAAGGGGGCAAGTGCAGAGCTTCCTCAGGGAACCTAGTGAATATGGCTAAAACGTGATGTTTAATTTTTATTCCCTAGTACCTTGGGAAGTGCCAGTATTTGGCCCTTTTCTCTATAAAATCCAAAAACTGAATAATGCCTAATGCTGTGAAAGATGAAGGAGTGAAATTCCCAGTGATCAGCTACTCTAGTTCCTTGGCTCTGAAGATAAAACCAACAGTTGCCTTTTTATTTTTATTGTCAGTCCTTGATAATCTAATTACCTTTTACATTATAATTTCTCTTTCCAAGTTTGTTTTCCTAGTTCAATCAGTGATACCTGACCTCCATTTGGTTTACAATTTTTCAATCAGACCTCCATTTGGTTTACAATTTTTTTTTACCATTCTTTCACTCAAATTACTTAAATCAACCTTGAAGACATATTTTACAACTCAACTCAATTCTGTCTAGTCTCAAAAATTTCTAGATGTCCCAAACACAGTATCAGATATTTTCACACACCCTACTTCTACAAGTTCAATTTTGACAAGAGAATTTAGAGAAATGGCCCCTCTTTATTTTTCACTTAGCCAAAAACTGGTAGGCAAAAATTCTTATTAATCCACAAAAAGAAAAATGGAAGAAGAGAGATATTTTTTATTAAAACTGTTGCCTTATTTTTATTAGGATTTAAAGGGCTGGTAATTATTTGTATAACTTGAATAAATGGTCTCCCTTTTGCCAACTGATTAAACCATGATATTACTTTTTCTAAGAATACTTCATAGTCTTATACTTTTTGATAACTATGACTAATCAAAATTTTAAAATCAATGAAAATTACTTTAAGGCTTGTTATTTACTTACTTAAAGTGTACATTTTAAAATGCAGTTTTGTATTATAAAACTCCCCACACTTTTTTTGGTTTCTGATATTGGTACTTTCTTCCTTGCTTGGGAAATGCTTATGTCTAGTTTCACTCTCGGCTCAGAGCTTCTTCACAGGACGTAACCCACCGGAGTCCACGCTCCACCCCTGGAACCCCCTTCCATCTCCACGTGCCCCCATCAGGGCTTTCACGGCACCATACTATTGTGTTTGTCTTTTTAACTTAAGATTGGGTTCTATAAACTGGGTTCTTCAAAACAACATACACTATTCTCTCGCAGTTCTAGAGTCCAGAAGTCTGAAATCAGTGTCACTGGGACAAAATCAAGGTGTCAGCAGAGCCACCAGGGAGCCACCTGTTCCATGCCTCTTCCATCTTCTAGTGGTTGTAGCATTTTGTGGCTGGGAGCCACATGCTCTATCTACCTCCTCTGTCTGTGCCAACTTTCCCCATACCTCCCTCTTATAAGCCTTGCATTTGGGCCCCCCTTGAAAATCAGGAATAATTCTAGGACAATCTCAAAAGCTTTAACTTGATCATATCTGCAAAGCCTTTAATAACATTCCCATATTCCTGAAATTAGGACACGGAGATGTTATGGGGGTCCTGGGGGGAGGTTACTCAGACAACCGTACTCTGTGAAGGAAAGATAGCTTAGTCACGTGGCATGCCATCCTTAGCATGCTGCCTGGCACAGAGTGGGTGCTATATAACCGTGAAACAAACATGCACAAATGCACTGAGGTTCTCAACTGCGCACAAAAGTCGTTTAAAATTGTGAGTTTACAGTGTTTGATAGTTTCATATTGAAAACCACTGATGAGAGACTTTAACAGGCTTACTGTAATGTTTTTAATGGGCATACACAGTAAATAAATAAACTTGCTTTATACTATGTAATTTGGTCGCCAATAAATGTCTAACAATATTCAAGAGTTATACACAAATCAGATATGGAGAAAGTTCTCTACTCAGCACAATTTGCAAATAATTAAATACATGTTAATGGTAATTGTGAGAGCATAAAACATATAATGAAATAAAATAATAGCTTACCAGTATTTCTAATTAAAGATAAATCTTTCTAATTATATTTCTAATTTAAAATGCCATTCAAATATTTTGTTATTATTTTCAAAAGGGCTGTTGTATTTATTTGAAGTCATAGATACTAGATTATTAAATATTCATGAATTCATAGAAATCAAGTGGATCTCGCAGAGATTGAACATGAAAGCCTCCAGTGAACGCTGGCTGGTTTCCTGGGTTCTGTGGCATGTTGGTGCGACTTCATCGTGGATAATGGAGAACATTATGAACACATTGCAGCTTCTACACTTGTTGGTCATGGATTAAAAATGTCATGATAGAAGATATTCTTCCGAGGACACCACATCTCTGCAATCATATTATGTTCTTATCTTTATCCCACAATTCCAGTTAATGTTGTGGAATAAAAACTACATAGCTGTGCCTGAAACATAGGCAGATCTAAAGCACCTATATGTTTTATTTTATGAGATATCAAGTTACTTGTACATAAAGCACATTCTTTTTCTCCATGGTATACTGAAATTAACAATAATTTGCAAGATAAAAAGTTACCATAATAAATTTATTAATAAATATTTGCTGTCTTAACAGGAACACGCAATGTTGCCAATAAAATAATTTCATCTAAGTTTTTCAGAGTGAATATTCCATAGGGAGCAAAATAAAAAAATTTCTGATAGCATTTGTTAAAACTGTTACAGATTTTCTTGATGTATTCTGCTATGTCATTCCAAAATATCTGATGAAACTTGTGGCAAATTTTGCAACTCTTAGAAAAATGAAGTGAAACTGATATAAACTTATTGCAATCATAACTCTCAAAACTACTGTTTAGTGAATACAGGCATACCTTGGAAATATTGTGGGTTTGGTTTCAGACCACTGCAATAAAGCAAAAATTACAATGAAGCAAATCACACAAAGTTTTTGGTTTCCCAGTGCATAAAAAATTATGTTTATACTATACTTAGTCTATTAAGTATGCAATAGCATTATGTCTAAAAAACCAATGTGTATACCTTAAAAATACTTTATTGCTAAAAAATGGTGATAATCCAAGTCATAATCTTTTTGCTGGTGAAGGTCTGCTTGATGTCGATGGCTGCTGTCTGATCAGGGTGGTTGCTAAAGGTCAGAGTGGCTGGGGAAACTTCTTAAAAACAGACAACAGTGAAGCTGGCTGCACTGATGGACTCTTCCCTTCATGAAAGATTCCTCTACAGCACATGATGCTGTTTGCAGCATTTTACCCACAGTACACCATCTTCCAAAATTGGAATCAATCCTTTCAAATTCTGCTACTTCTTCCATTAAATAAGTTGATGAGATATTCTAAACTCTTTGTTGTCATTTCAACAATGTTCACAGCATCTTCACAAGAGTAGATTCCCTCTCAAGAAAACACTTTCTTGGCTCCTCCTGAAGAAGCAACTCCTTATCCATTCACATTTTATTGTGAGATTGTAGCAATTCAGCTACATCTTCAGGCTCCGCTTCTAATTTTGGTTCTCTTGGTATTTCTACCACATCTGCAGTCATCTGTGAGCGTTGGAATCAACTTCGTCCACACTCATGGTTTTTCTTTTTTCCAGTGACCTCTGAACTCTTTATTGGTATAAAGGCATGTTGCTCCTACTGCCTCAGTCAGTGTCTCAGAACTTTGGTGTCATTGGTCTCAGACACCACTTTGCCATCCACTATCCTGTGGGTGGTGATCTTTCGGATGGTTTGCATGGAGTTGCTGCTGTCCAGGGCATCACCAAGGTTGAAGTCCTCCCCGTCTTCCAGCAGGTGGTAGTAGGTGGCGATCTCAGCCTCTAGATTGACTTTGATGTTCAGCAGTGCCTCGTACTCTTGGGCCTGGCGCTGCCCCTCTGCCAGGGTCTGTGCCAGCTACGACTCCAAATGCAGCAGGACCTCATTGAGATGCTCCATCTGCATGGCTTAGTGGGCCTCTGCCTCCCTCAGGCTGTCCTCTAACCTGGACTTCTGATTTCTCATGGAGTCCAGTTGATCTCTAAGGACTGGACTGTATACTTCAGCTCTGCGAGTGTCATCTCAGCAGCTCCAACGTCAGCAGACTGTGAGGTGACCACTGAACTGCTCTCCTCAATCTGTTGGGACCAGTACTTGTCCAGCTTTTCTCAGTTCTTTTGAACCAGTTTGCCACACTGGGCCTGCATGTGCTCAGGTCCTGGGATTTGGGAGCATCTACGGCCACAGTCAACCCAGAGCTGGCACTCTGGGCTTGCAGGCCTTTTACATCCTCCTGGTGCTTCTTCATGAAGAGCAGCTCCTCCATGATAGCCTCGACCTGTCTCCAGCTGCAGCCAAGTAACGCTGGTGACATTAGTGACTTTGCGGAGCCCATGAATGTCGCTCTCCACAGACTGGCGTGTGGCCAGCTCTGTCTCATATTTGACTCTAAAGTCATCAGCAGCAAAATGGGCATTGCCAATCTGTAGAATGATGCAGGCATTGTCCACAGAACTTGCAAAGATCTGAGCCCTCAGGTCCTTGACGGTCTTGAAGTAATGTGCCCAGTCTCTGACCTGGAGCCTCTTCTTCTCCAGGTGTTCCCGGACTTTGCTCTCCAGCCTCGGATTATTGGTCTCCAGGTACCTCACTCTGTCCAGGAGGTTGTTCAGTTCTTGCATGGTCTCCTTCTTGGTCTGGATGGCCCTCATTCCTGCCAGATCCCTGGCCATCCTCATGGCCAGACCCCGGACCCCCAGCATCCCCAGAAGCTGGTGAAGGGATACACGGAGATCGGGAGCTTGAGCCTCCTGCACCTGCATAGATGCTGGCTGCACTGCTGGTGGGCTGGACACTAAACTTGGGCGCCTGGATTGAGCCCAGGGACTGGTAATTGGTTGATAAGGTGGTGGAGTGAGTGGTGAAGACATGATGAACAAAGAGGAAGAGGAGAGGACAAGATTCAGGTGAGCTGGGCATCCACACTCCTGTTAATAGTGATATTTTGACCTCCTCCCAGGACTCATGATCCTTTCCAGAAACTCTGCAATTTACTTTGCCCACGTTTTTCAGAGGAAACACTATCTATGGCCTGGTGAAATGTATTTCTTTCTTTCTTTTTCTTTCTTTCTTTTTTTTTTTTTTGTCACCCTCGGTAGAGAGCTGTGGCATCACAGCTCACAGCAGCCTCAAACTCTTGGGCTCAAGTGATTCTCTTGCCTCAGCCTCCCAAGTAGCTGGGACTACAGGTGCCCACCACAACACCCAGCTATTTTTAGAGGTGAGGTCTTGCTCTTGTTCAGGCTGGTCTTGAACCTGTGAGCTTAGGCAATCCACCTCCTTGGCCTCCCAGAGTGCTAGGATTACAGGTGTGAGCCACTATGCCTGGCCCCCTGAAATGTATTTCTTAGTAAGACTTGAAAGTTGAAATTTCTTCTTGATCTCTGGGCTGCAGAATGGATGTGTGTCTGGAGAATGGATGTGTGTCAGAAGGCATGAAAACATTAATCTTGGACATCTCCATCAGAGCCCTGGGTGACCAGCTGCATTGTCAGCGAGCAGTAATATGCTGAAAGGAATCTTTTTTTCTGAGCTATATATTTCAAGACTTACGCTATTCAGTTAACCATGCTGTAGTTAGATGTGCTGTCATCCCAGCTTTGTTCCACTCATAGAGCACAGGCAGAGTATTTGGCATAATTCTTAAGGGTCCTAGGATGTTTGGAATAAAAAATGAGCAGAGCCTTCAATTTAAAGTCATCAGTTACATTAGCCTCTCACAAGAGAGTCAGTAAAGCTCTTTGAAGCTTTCAAGCCAGGTATCGACTTACTCTCTAGCTATGTAAGTCCTGGAAGACATCCTCTTCCAGTAGAAAGCTGATTTTTCTGCATTGAACACCTGTTGTGTAGCCTGCCACCTTTGTCAGCTCTCTGAGCCAGACAGCCAGGTAACGTGCTACAGCTTCATCAGCACTTGCATTTTGTCTTATGGAAATAGGCTTCTTTCCCCAAATCTCACAAACCAATCTCTGCTAGTTTAAATCTTTTTTTTTCCTGTGGCTTCCTCGCCTCTCTTGGCCTTCATAAAATAGAAGAGAGTTAGGAACTTGCTCTGGACTAGGCTTTGGCTTAGGGAAATGTCATGGCGGGTCTGTTCATTTACTAGACCATTGAAATTCTCCCCATCTCAGCAAGGAGGCTGCTTTGCTTTCCTGTCATTCCTGAGTTCATTAAAGTAGCATTTTAAATTTCCACCAAGAACGTTGCTTTCTCAACTTGGCTGTATGGCACAAGAGGCCTTGTCAGCCCATCTAGGTTTTCGACTTACTTCTTCACTAAGTTTTTTTTTTTCTGGCTTTTGACTTAAAGGGAGCGACATGTGGCTCTTCCTTTCTCTTGAACACTTAAAGTTAATTACAGGGTAATTAACTCGCCTCATTACAATACTGTTGTGTGTCAGGGAATAGGAAGGCTTGAGAAGAGGGAGGAAGATGGCTATGTGGCCACTGAGTGTAGCAGTCAGAACACACTTAAGGTCACTGTCTTATATGGGTATGGTTCATGGTACACCCCCCAAACAGTTACAATAGTAACAGCAAAGATCATGATAATACATCACCATAACAGATATAATAATGATGAAAAAGTTTGAAATATGTGAGAATTATGAAAATGTGATAGAGAGACTCGAAGTAAGCACGTGTTGTTAGAAAATGGTGCCTGCAGACTGGTTCAATACAGCGTTGCCACAAACCTTCGATCTGTAAAAACACAATTACCTGTGAAGCACAGTAAGGTGAAGATTTACCTGTGTTAGAACAACACTGCCTTTTGAAAGTTGTTGTCACATATATAATTTACATACCATTTCTTTCCATTTAGGGTCTAGAAAATCCAGAGTATTACGTATCCTACCTCAATTCATTTACAATTATAATATTTACAAATTAGAATTTTGTTCAACCAAATGCTTTTTCTTCACTTGGCCATGAATTATCTAAAAACAGTGTTAAAGGCCAATTTTCAAAGTATAGGAATGCACTGCTT
>CAUYPK010035909.1:0-51719 GCA_963574355.1 Loris lydekkerianus | reverse complement strand
GTTCAAAGGCTTTGTCTTCAATGTCAGAAATCCTTTCTTCTGCTTGTTCCACTCTGTTACTGAGGGATTCTACTGTATTTTTCAGATCTTTGAGGGCTGCAAATTCTTGCTTCAGTGTGTCTAAGTCTTTGGTGGTTTTGTCTCTAAATTTGTTAAATTGTTGAGACAACTTTTGAATTTCTCCTCGAATTCCTAATTACAATTTTAAATTGCTGCTTGAAGTTTTAATTCCAAATTTTCCTCCACTTTATTAATCTTGTTTGCAATCCAAATTCTGAATTTGATTTCTGACATTTCATCCAGTTGTTTATGAATGGGATCTTCAATTACATCTGCCATATCTTTCTTTGGGGGTGTTGATCTATTCTGGTTATTCATTTTACCAGAGTTTTTCCACTGATTCCACCCCATGATTATTTTACACCATTTGACTTTTCCCCTGGAGCTTTGTTGAGGACCCTTACAGTGCTTTGGCCTGAGAAACTGGGGACCTATTTGGTGTGGTGGGACTAAATGGTACTGTCTTATTTTTAGCTGGTCTCTATTCGACCCTAGTGAAAAAGTTACTCTGGGTTGAAGTCTCAAGGGGCCTGTGTTTCAGTACCAGATCTGTTCCATGGTGGTTGCCATCTGAGAAGATGCTGGCCTCCTCTGATTGCCCAGGTAGACAGGGATTGTGGGTTTGGAATATCCAGGAGTGAGCCCTATTACTGCCAGAAACAGCTGCTGCTCTGCGCCTCAGCTCCGGTGTGGTTCCCTCTCAGCTGACTGTCATCTCCTCACTCCTGTGCCACAGAGTCAGCACTGACCAGCTTCTGTCCAGGCCCTCTCCACACCCCCTTGAGAAATCACCCAACAATCTGGACTCCTGGGGGACAGGCCTCCAGACCTCAGAGTGAGAGTGGAGGGGAGTGCTGGGAGCTCAGAATTGAAGGTCAAAACACCAAGCTAATTGTTGTGCAACCTCAGCCACTCTGTTCCAGACAGCACTCCTATCTGACCTCCCAACTCAGTGCAGGAGTCCTCACTTCACAAATCTTTCCACTCTGCTCCCGCATTCTCCTGCGAACAAGCAACTGCAATTGGCTGTGGGGGAGGGTGCTGGTAGCTGCCGGGTCTCGCTGCTGCCAGCTACTGTGGCTGCTGCCGGCTCCCGAGGCTGCTGCCGTATCCTGCAGGTGCCACCGGGACTTGCTGCTGCCGCAGCTGATGACTTGAGAGAGGTGGGCTACATGTCTGTCCCATCCGCCATCATGCTTCACCTGAAAATGACCTTCTTGAGAGAAATGTGGTTATAGAAATATTTCTTGTCTTAAAAGAATAATAGAGCAGGCCCAGCACCCATAGCACCGTGGTTACAGCACCAGCCACATACACCCAGGCTGGCAGGTTCAAATCCAGCCCAGGCCAGCTAAACAACAATGACAACTTCAACCAAAAAATAGCCAGGGGCTGTGGAAGGTGCCTGTAGACCTAGCTACTTGGGAGGCTGAGACAAGAGAATTGCTTTAGCCCAAGAGTTTGAGGTTGCTATGAGCTGTGATGCTACACTACTCTGCTGAGGGTGACATAGTGAGACTCTGTCTCAAAAAAAAAAAAAAAAAAAAAAAAAAAAAAGACTAATAGAGCAATGTGTATCAGTTTCTAAGACATTTTCATTTCCACGAGAATCATACAGTATCTCATTCTGCATTTTCCACTATATCTCTGGGTATTTCCAATTTTCCTTCCTTTGAATGAATTACCAGATTTCCATTAGTCTGAGTCAAATTCCTATGAAATTGATTATACAATCCTCATAGTAATGTGCAGTGGCTACTAGCAATGTGGTGAAGGATAGGACATTAAATCCTTACATACATGTGAGACACACCACATACACAATGCAATAACAAAGCACAGTGTTTAATCTTCTTCTTGGATAAATAGTTTAATAGTTATAATACCCCGGAGATAAGAACTGGAAATTGGGTAAACATGTTATCATCAGTACAGCCTGGAGTCAACTTAATCAAAATATTGACACTATTTATTATTCAGCATGTCACTTTTCTACAACACTGAACTATTTGCTTTAAGATTCTGTTAGAGACTTAGAACAGAATCCCTGTCTAATGGAACTGGATGCTAAATGTAGTCTGAAGACTATGCATGGGTAGTACCAAGGGAGATAACAGCACTGTTCCCACTCTCACACATCTTCCTCTGCACTTCCTGTGTCATCCCTTGGCCACACACACACACACACCCCGCTCCAGCCATGCAGCTTGGTGGCCACTTTCTCCACTTACAGGTCTCTGTGTGTGTTCACCCCTTATCCACGTGCACTCTCCCCAGGACTATCTCCTCTCTTTCTCTCTCTCCTCCCTGCCCAACTCACACACACCCCTGCCCAACTCTTTTATTTCAGAACATCATTAAATAATATCTTCTCAGAGAGAGATATTTCTTAGTCATTTTCTTTAGCTCTGGCTTCATTACCTGGTAATAGACCAAGTAGCTTACTTTATTTGTATGTTTGTTAATTTTCTGTCACTTTCTTCCTCCTGACTAAAACTTCAGTCTGTAATGATTGAGATTTTGATTGCTTGTTCATTGCTCACATCCCTAGAGCCTACCTGAGGACCTGGGTGTAATCAGTGCTTAATAAACATTTGTTGAGTGATTGAATATTAACAAGTTGAATTAAGTTTACTCATTTTCCCTATACTCTGGAGAAGTATGCTGCATTTCAAATTTGTTTCAGAAATTCCACTTGTTTACAACTCAAGAAAATAGCAAATGGCAGCAGAATCTCATGTGAAATGTAGTAAATGTAAATAGTGAGAAGATATTGAAAAAATATTGACAGTCAGAATGTGCCCATTCCTCAAATATCCAATCAGAAGCAGAGCACAGGTAGAATGAAAGAAAAATTACAATGCCTTTTGTGTGAAGAAGAGCAGAGTTCCTGTGGAATTGATTATAAAGCATCATGGTAATGTGTGGCGACTCCTGGCAGTACAGTTATCAACACTGCACATTCCTATAGAGTGTGAATATAGGATAAAGGGGGAAATAAAATAGATTTGAATTTAGAAGTAAATAAATTTGGATAACAACACAGAAAAGATAGAGGAAGGTCTAATTTCTGTACTTGTCAAATAAAAAGGTATGTCCACAGGCCAGAGGAACATGCTATAGGTAGGGTCGCTGTAGACAAAGATTCATTTTAATGAAACCCAAGGGTAGAAAGTTGCATTGGTAAAATGTCCCTGCCTAGATCCGGTGACATAGTCCTCAAATTAAAGTGGAAATGGGCATATCAGCGATAGATGCAGCTATTTAAAAGGCTGGCTGCAACCACCAGAACAGACATTCAGTAAAAATGCTATTTAAAACAAAATTCTGTATATTTCTTACCTTCTTTTTACCATTGTGTTTTTTGGATTTTTTTTTTTTTTCCTTTCTTATGTGATGAAATGGACATCAAGGTATTTATAGCAGGACTGGTTTGGTTTTTGAATAGTTATATGTAACAATTTAACATTTATTCATGCGAAAATGTGTTATAGTCAGCCAAAGTTATTTAAACTGGCGTATGTTTTACAGCATCCCATCATTACCAAAGATAAACCTGTCTTTTTTCTTTTCACCCTAGAACACTAATGAGTGACTGGGAACATTTACTTTTAGCTCTGGATTTCCAACAAACCTTTTGATGTAGGCAGTTTAAAAAGGCAGAATTTTTCAAGTTATATATATCATATTATTGTAATGTATTCATAATATGGGACAAAATTTTTTGATACCTTAAACTTGTATTTAGCACAAGATGTTTGTCTAAATTAAAATAAATATCTTTAAACAAAGTAACATTTATTTCATTTTGAAAATGCACTAAATAATTTCTTTCTGCACATGTACTTTAATTATCATCTTGCTTATGTTTATTTCATATACATAAATATTTCTTCTAATTTTCCTGTTTGGTCCTTCTGGTACCCTAGGTCTTAGTTGTAATACATTACTATTTTCGTTCTGAAACGCCTGTTTATTTCTTTGTGGAAAAGCAAAGTTCAAATATTATAGATTCAGATCTGTGCTACAAGGTTTTTGTTCTTCTGATCCCATAAGGCCACATATTTCTGAGAGTTCTCAAAAAAAAAGATGGAACTTCATTTCAAAGCAGCGTATTATGTGATAAAACTCAGCACTATTCAAGGTGTGAAGAAGTCATTAATAGAGAACTAAACTTAAATTATGAAAAAAATCAGAGATCGCTGGCAATTCACAAGTGCACAACATGGTAAGCAATGTAATTACTTATTTGTCTGACTCTTCCTTAAGTTCTTCTTATCTCAAAACAATGTCAGAAATATATGTAGCATCCAACAGGGAGGGACATGGGTGACGAGGTTGTGTTCCCATGTAATTAAAAGGAGTAAAGATAACGTTATTGGTTAAAACGAGTATGTTTTAAAAGAATCATTTCATTATTTTGGTATTGGTTGCCAATTTTTTAAAAAGCCACTTGAATAGGGCAGAGCCTATGGCTCAACGAGTAACGTGCCGGCCCCATATACCAGAGGTGGTGGGTTCAAACCCAACCCCAGCCAAAAACTGCAATAACAATAACAAAGCCACTTGAATAATGATTCTGAGATAAGATAAACATTAATTTTTTAAAAGGCAATACATGAACAATCTATGAACAAGAAAAATAGTGTTCAGATGTATTGTTACTACTTTTCCTGTCTTTTTAAAAAGTCTTATGTGAACATTGTAGTTTAATATAACTTTAATCAATGGCTAATTGCTAATGCAGTTACTTCTTATGCTAAGATAATTTAATACTTCTCTGATACATAGTTTTGAAGATAAATTTATACATATCTCATTATTTTTACCTATTGTCTCATTAATTGAAGGATGCTGAAATTAGATCAGATAAATTACATTGTTGCTAGAGGAAAAAGTATGTTCTGTGTGGTCCAAAATATTGGAGTGTCTTTTCCCCTGTCTAACACTTACCTTGTACCTTTATGCCACAATTAACAATAACCATAAGGCTTTTTTAAAAAAGTTTTATTTACACTCTAAATCCAATATCTTTGTTTGGCAAAAATAAGCATGTTTAATATTGAAAACAAGACAAAAAAAAAAATCCCTTAGAAGAAAAGATTTAATACATTTACCTGTAATGGATCCTGAAACATTTAAATATATTTTGAATGAAAGTTTTACTGAAGACACAAAAACACAGATAATTATTCACTTATATTCCTGAATTCTGACTCAATAACTTAAAATATCCAGTCCCTATGAAAGTTATCCAGGGAAAAATCTTGGATAATTTAGAAAGTGTCTGTGAGAAAAGATGAGAAATTTTTTAGTTATTTAGCTACTGGAACTGCATAATACAAAAAAAAAAAAAAATTGTAAATTTTCTGTGCTTTTTTTATACTTTGTAAATACATTTTTCCCCAATATATTTGGTCTAGTTTATGAGATTTCCACCCCCAACATTAGAGGAAAAGAAAGGATTAATGTGTAAAACAGGAAGAGAAAGTATAATTTACATTTTTACAATGTTGCTGTATCTTGTAGGGTGTATCCCTCTGCTCACCAAGAGGCCTTTTCTTGTCCAACTAAATACTCTTTATCTGCAGTGCTGTCCCGGGCCATGGTGGGCACCATCTACTCTAAAGGACATGGGGCAAGAATCCCAGATGGCTACTTGTCAGAAAGGCAGCACAGGGTTCCCTTTGTCAGGATCCCTTGCAGCTTTTTCTGCAGTCCTGCAGGAGTGACTTTCTCCATGTGAAAGTCCAGATTCCAGAAGCTGAGCTCTACATGTGTGATTGTGGCGTCTGCAAGGGCTCAGAAGCTCCACGACGCAGGAGCCAGTGATGTGCAACAATCTATAAGCTGATTGTTCAGTGACCCACAAGAAAGGAACCATTCACACGATCCCTGTCTTCAAGAAAACCCAAAGTCACAGCTTCTAATAAAGAATAATTTATTAATCATGTCTCCTCATACGGATGTATTATACCAGTCAGCAGTCATTAGATTCCTAAGCAACTTTCCTTAAAAGCCATTGACATTCTTACCCTCACTGGGTTTCCAGGAGAACAAAGCCAGAAAGATTCATGACCCAAACAGTAAGAAAAAGGGTGTATTTACGCTTTCAAACAAAAACCTAGGTAAAGCTTGCTCTAAATAGATGTTTATGGTTAGTGTTACTGCTAAACAGACTCAAAAAAATTTCTTTAAAGCCCAAACCTTTTATGTAAAACATGTCAACATTTCACTCTCAGCTTATTTAAAAATAATGGGCTGCTGACAGGTGGTGCCTATGGATCAAAGGCGTAGGGCGCTGGCTCCATATACTGAAGGTGGTGGGTTCAAACCCGGCCCTGGCCAAAAACTGAAAACAATAATAATAATAATAATAATAATGGGCTGCATTTTAAAATGTCAAATTGAATACAGTGATTTTTTTAACAATAAAAGTTTTTCAATTTGTAAAAAAAAAAAAAAAATGGCCCTAATCCTCAGATATCACAGATACATAGGAAAGGAAAAAATAAAGTTAAGAAGGCTGAGGTTTTGTTTCAAAACAAATTTAAAGTATGGCTGAAAAATAAAATACATTCACGCACAGTGTCTTCAGCAATTTAAGCCACAACTACTGAATTTCACAATTGATATGAAATGTAGCTACGTAGAAGTAGAATAATAGCAATAATAACATCAATGGACAACATTTAAACAGCAAATTTGAATGATAAAAGAACATGTTTTTAAAAAACCCTTTAACTATAATTTGCTTAGCAGTGTCTCCTGTAATGTTTCTATAACTAGATTAAACTTTCTTTTTTTTTTTCCGACTTCATGTCTAGCCTCACCCACAAGAGGTGATCTATCTGGTTCATTCATAATGAGGGATTGGGTAGAGTGTCATCATGGAAGTTATTCCAGTAGATTTTTTAAAAGATACAAACTGAAGGCTGGCACCTGTGGCTCAAAGGAGTAGGGCGCCGGCCCCATATGCTGGAGGTTCAAACCCAGCCCCGGCAAAAAAAAAAAAAAAAAAAAAAAAAAAAAGATGCAGACTGACGTTTATGAATGTTTTAAGTTTGTTGTAACTGATATTAACATAAGTTAAAATATCATATGAAGATTAAGAAAAAGATGTCTGTATTTTCCTGTGTTTGCAAAACTTAATTTCATAAGGCTTTATGGATATTCTCCTATGTGACTCTCATGCACTATGTTAAGGCTTGTGAACCAAAGTTTATAGCTCAAAATCTAAGAAGTTTTAAGAGGCTCACAAAAATCAAAGAATCCTGATTGGTGGAAGTATTACACAATTTTAAAGTGATTTAATTTTTTTAAACTAAAATTTCAAGCCATAACATTTAATACAAGCCCGATTTTGATGAAAACAGGAAAATGAAGCATAAATTTTGAAATGAAAAGACAGATAATAAACTTATTTCTATAAGTTTATTATACTTATACTGACTGCTGACTGGTATGGTACATCCATATCAGGAAACATGATCAATAAATTATTTTTAATCCAGACGGATTTCATTTTGAAACATTGGTTCAGCCTTGTCATTGGAGTGACTTCTTGGCAAATACTAAAACTGAAGCATGGGGTCCAATGGAGCCCCTTGACAGCATCTTAGATAATCAGTGCTGCTGATGCTTTCTTTATGTTAAAACAGTTTTGCTTTTATTAAACTATTTTGATCCAATTTAATATATTTCTTAAACTTTACTTATAGTAAACCTTTTTTAAAGATCCATAACTGACAAAGCAAAATGTATTTATTTATCTTGAAAATGTGTGTATTTACATTTGTACCCACCTTTGTAGAAAAACAATCACCTGAAATATTTTTAGGCAACACATCCTAGCTGGAACATGGGAGACATCCTTCTAGGTTTATGTATCTTCAGAAATGATTGTCCCAGGGTTGATTTCAGCTGAATTGTGAATTTGGCCCCATGACATCATATATTGGCAGAATATGGCCATTGCATGATATATTTTTTGCACCAACTATACAATTATTACACAATTTTCTCAATTAAATAGAATATTAACTCAATTCTTTTGTTCTTTATGTAGCTCTTGCAACTGAACTGCAAATTGACTGTTAAACATAAATATCCAGCATTTCTTTTTTGCAAAAATTGTGTAAAAGTTGGATAATATATTTAAAGTGTGTATGAACATCTGGTATATCCTAAGCACTTAATAAACACCAGCTATTATTATTAGGGTTATGATTATAAACAAAATTACCATTTTTACCCATGAGGCTAATCTATTGCAGGATTAAATCTGATGACCCACAAAACAATTTCTACTGTTCCTCTATCATGGTTTGATGGAAGCAAATGATAATTGCGTAGTTTACTGAAACTTGTTGACCTAGCACTATGTGTGACGGAAATCTCTATACTCTCAAATCTATCCATAAGCTTCTCAAGATCAAAATGTACACACTATTGGATAGATCTTATTATGCTGATTCAGACAAGTCAAGTTGAGCCACCTCAGTCTCTGATGAAAATGTGTTAAGAAAAAGGCTCCCAAGCAACGCAGTTTTAGAAATATTGCCACATCTTATCCAATTATTGCCTCTATTGAAATTCAAATTCCCCTCCGTCTCCTCAAAAATAAGTCTGAATTTCCACAGGTCTACATTATTTATTGTGTTTCCCTTTATCCAGTACAAAATGACAATGTAGGTCTAACTATTTACTTTTATGTTTGAAAATATAATTGTTTACATTTAGAATATATTAATAAATATCCTTATAACATAAACGCTAAGTTTCCTACTATTCTCACAACTTTCCTTCTGTTTTATATTGAAGACATTTACACTAACGCTTGAGAAATGCCATACATGTTTTAGAATAACATTATTTCATAACATTAATTTGTGACATTGCAGTATAAACAATTAAACCAAGAAACATCTGTAAAAAAAATTGTTGAAAGTTTGGTAAAAAATTTTAATTGAGATGATGTAACATTATCATAAATTCCAATAGTCACAGACAGAATGATGAATATACATTAACAACTCTGATAAATAAGAAAGCATCTTCAAATTTTATATCATAGAATATTTTTATTATACCTACAGTAAACAAGTCAAAAGCACTGCATATGGAGACAGGCTTCTTGGGTAATCTTGAGTCTCTGCCCAATTAAATTTGTGACCTTGGGAAAATTGTTTGATCTCCATGAGATTCAATTTTTCTATCAAAAGGATGAGGGTAGCAATTGCACTAACTGAGTTGTTCCCAACATTATAAGAGTAACCACATGTATAATATCTGTACAATATCTGTACCATAACGGGCTTCCAGCAAGTATTATTCATAGGATTATATCTTCAAAATAGCAGCAAACTTGCAATTACATTGAAATCATCTTTATGTTCACAGTTTATGCTATAAAAAATGAGACAAAGGAGAAAAATTATGTTGCAGAACATAGTATTCATGATAGGCATATAGACTGGCATCTACATTTAAATTCATCACTTTCTAGCTCTGTGACCCTGGTTGTGGTTATTAAACCTCAATTTAACATTAAACTGGATAGAAATTTGCCATCTAAACCATAGTGAGTATTAAATAATCTAATTTAGATAAGCACTTAGCATATAGACACAAATTAATGATGATGTGTTATTATTACCTAAGTACAAATCTAAGTGTTACACTTAAAAACAAATTATAGACTTTGTATTTTAAAAATGCTAATATTTATTTTTTATTTTTATTTTAAGCAAGTTACATATGCACATTTTTAGATGAAGTGTTTTTTACAGTAAAGTTACTAATGTGTTTTGTGACTGTCATTGATAATATGTAAGGTAATAGATTGTCAACTCCTGACTTTGAGACCACAAGCTTCTGTGACCTGTAACTACCTCTTTGTTTTTGTGTAATGTTGGGTCCCTTGGAAAGTCTCAGTAACATTTTAGAAATTAAGAAAGTAAAAGAGAATGATAGTAAAGGACTTGCACAGATAGACTTTGTAATCTTAGTAATATTTGCAGCAAATAAAACTAGGAAGTGATGAAATATTTAATTAGCAATGTACTGTCTACTGCCCATGTGTGGCAAAGAAAAAAAAAAGCAGCATTTTGTATTCACTTTTTTCTGACAGTTATTTGGCCATGTCTATCACTGTCAGAACTGAACAGTGAAAGGCTTTAAGAAAGCTGTCACTGCAGGAAGAGGAGGAGTCCCCTGGTTATGACTCCAGTGGTAGCCTCGGTTCAGGCTGTGTCTGGTGGGATGGGGTGCAGGAACCCCGGCTCTGGCAGCATCCACAGTGGGAGAGTAGTTGCCCCGTGTAGACTGAGTTCAGCAAACAGGGCTAGTCCCCAGCCCCTGCTTGGCCTATAAGCGGAGGCTTGATAGGTGTGGACTATGACCTGAGAGCAAGGGCGTGGTCTCCTGATTCCAGCAGAACCCTCCACCAGTAGCTTACTGGGTATGAACCAAGACCTGAGGGCTATGGCGTGGTCCACTGTCTCCTTTGGGGCTGGTGAGCAGAGTCTTACCAGGTGAGAACTGAGATCCACAGGTGGAGTGCAGTGTCTCCAACAGAGGCTTGCCAGGCAGTGGACTGAGATTAGCAGGTGGGGGCTGGTATCCTGACTCCAACTGGTCTGGCAAGCAGAGGTTAGCTGGGTATGGACTGAGACCAGTGGGTGGGGGCATGGCCCCTGACTCCAGCTGGGCCTGTGGAGCAAAGAAGCAGACAACAGCATGGGCTGAGTCTGGCAGGAGGGAGTGTGGTTCTCTGGCTCCAATTGTGCTGTTGGAGACCCTTAAATCTCACTCTGTTGAGCAGGGTTTGCACTGCCTGAGACAATCTGGTTGGAACCCATGTCTGGAGCTGTCCACTCAGAGACATTCTGAGGTTGATCTTGGAAGTTCTGTAGCAGAAAAGAACTGAAGGGTGGGGGCTGAGCACCACAGATGTTTGAATCTTTTCACAGTTGAGATTTAAATCTAATACTGTGGTTTCTTAGGAAAGGATAGAGGTTGGCTGACATCAAAACAGAGCTATCTTGCACAATCTCACCAAGTAGAGTCTCTGGCCAAAACTCTGAAAGGGGTCCTTGTAAGGTTGTAGGAGATAAGCCACAATTGCAAAGCCTAGCACATTGGTCAGAGACTATCTCTGCTACCTGGGAATCCCAATTCAATCTCACCCTACCAGTTCTAACAACCAAACGGTGGAAAATAAACATAGTGCAGACCAAACAGAAGAATTCTGGCAATATGAATAACCAGAGTAGATCAACCCTTCCCCCCCCCCCAAGAAATGACAAAGGAGATATAACTGAAGATGCCATGCATAGACAAATGGCAGCAATGTCAGAAATTGAATTCAGAATAGGGATTGCAAATAAGATAAATAGAATGGAAGAAAAGATAGAAATTGAATTTCAAAGAGTAGTTCTAAAGTTGTCTCAAGAAATTAATGAATTCAAAGCCCAAGTCACCAAAGATATGGACACAATGAGAAAAGAGATAGCAGAGCTCAAGAAACGAAAAAGTTAGTTGAGGAGCTCCAAAACACAGTAGAATCCCTCAGTGATAGAGTTGACCAGGCAGAAGAAAGGATCTCTAAAACTGAAGACAAAGCTTTTTAGCATTCCCAAAACACTCAAAGAAGCAGACAAATGGAGAGCAAAGCTTGATCATTCCCTGGGAGAGTTGTGGGTTCACTCCAAAAGATCAAACATTTATCTTATAGGAATTCCTGAAGGAGAAGAGGATGGTCCTAAAGGTACAGACGCTCTACTCCAAGAGATTTGGGAGGAGAATTTCCCAAGCATTGCAAGAGATACAGAACTTCAGATGGCAGACAGTTTCAGAACCCCAGCAAAACTCAATCCAAATAAACCATACCCTAGATTATTTGGGATTAACTTTGCCAAAGTTAAGTTGAAGGAGAAAATTCTGCAAGCAGCCAGATGTAAGAAAAGCATCACCTATGAAGGGAGATATATCAGAATGACTGCAGATCTCTCAGTCAAAACATTTCAAGCCAGAAGAAGATGGTCATCGATCTTTAGTCTCCTAAAAAAAAAAAAACAAAAAAAAAAAAACTTCCAGTCCAGGATCCTGTATACAGTTAAACTGAGTTTCATTTGTGATGGAGAAATCAAATACTTTAATGACATAGACATGTTGAAGAAATTTGCCATAACTAAACCAGCTCTCCAGGATATTCTCAGACCCATCCTCCACAACGAACAGTGCAATGCTCTACCTCCAAAGTAAAGTCACCAAGAAATTTTTGAACAAAACACAACTTCCACAGAGGTGAAAGGATTAAAAATGTCCAGTGGACATCCAAAAATCATGACACCCAAAACACAACCAGGCTTATCAATTCTCTCAATTAATGTGAATGGTTTAAATTGTCCTCTAAAGAAGCACA
The DNA here is from genome assembly GCA_963574355.1 of Loris lydekkerianus. NCBI lineage: Eukaryota > Metazoa > Chordata > Mammalia > Primates > Lorisidae > Loris > Loris lydekkerianus. The sequence goes on along the minus strand of CAUYPK010035909.1, from coordinate 39,232 downwards.
GGATGGCTGACTGGATACATAAACTCAGACTGGATATCTGTTGTACACAAGAATCTCATCTTACCTTAAAGGATAAAAATAGACTCAGGGTGAAGGGAGGGACTTGTATAAGGACTTGTACAGGCAAATGGAAACCAAAAAAAATTGGTTGCAATTTTAGTAGCAGATACAATTGGCTTCAAACCAACAAAGATAAAGATAAGGACGCTGACTACATATTTGTCAAGGGAAACACCCAACATGAAGAGATTTCAATAATTAACATTTATGCACCATAGCAGAATGCTTCTCAATTCATAAAGCAGACCCTAATGGACATGAACAACCTGATATTTCCTGCACTGTAATTGTTGGAGATTTTAACACCCCTTTGATAGTCTGGGATAGCTCCTCCAAGAAGAAAGTAAACAAAGAAGTATTAGATTTAAACCTGACCCTAGCACAAATGGACTTTGCAGACCTCTACAGAACATTCCACCCTAATGAAACTGAATATACATTCTTCTTATCAGCCCACAGGTCATCCTCAAAAATAGATCATATCCTAGGGCACAAGTCTAACCTCAGAAAATTTAAAAGTATAGAGATTATTTCTTATATCTTCTTGGACCACTATGTAATAAAAGTTGAACTCAACAACAACGGGAATCTTCATACTCAAAAAAAGTCATGGAAGCTAAATAATCTTAGGCTGAATGATAGCTGGGTCAAAGATGAAACTAAGAAGGAAATCACCAAATTTTGGAAGAAAATGATAATGAAGATACAAATTATCGAAACCTGTGGGATACTGCAAAGGCAGTCCCATGAGGTAAATTTATAGCATTGGAAGCCTTCATCAACAAAACAGAAAGAGAGGAAGACAACAACTTAATGGACCATCTCAAGCAACTGTAAAAGGAAGAGCATTACAACCCCAAACCTAGCAAAAGAATATAAAACACCAAAATTAGGGCAGAATTAAATAAAAATGAAATTGAAAACAAAAGAATCATTCAGAAAATCAATGAAATAAAAAGTTGATTTTTAAAAAAGATAAACCAAAATTGATAAACCTTTGGTCAACCTAACCAGAAATAGGAAAGTAAAATCTCTAATATCATCTATCAGAAACGATAAAGGAGAAATAACAACAGACACTTCAGAAATTCAAAAAATCCTCAATGATTATTACAAAAATCTCTATTCCCAGAAATATAAAAAAATCTGAAGGAAATGAACCAATACCTGGAAGCACGCTACCTTTCTAGTCTCAACCAGAAAGAATTAGAAATCTTGAATAGACCTATATCAAGCACTGAAATAGCACCAGCAATACGAAATCTCCCTGAAGGGAAAAGTCCAGGACCAGATGGCTTCACATCCGAATCCTATCAAACCTACAAGAGGAACTTGTACCTATATTACACAAGCTTTTCCAAAGCATAGAAAAAGAAGGAATACTTCCCAACACATTCTATGAAACAAATATCACCCTGATACCCAAATCAGGAAAGGATACAACAAAGAAAGAAAATTATAGACCAATATCATTAATGAATATCGATGCAAAATATTGAGTAAGATCTTAGCAAGCAGAATTCAACAGCACATCAAAAAAATTGTATACCATGATCAAGTTGGCTTTATTCCAGGGTTACAGGGTTGGTTCAAAATACACAAATATATAAATATAATACATCACATCAATAAAATAAAAAACAAAGACCATACAATTCTCTCAATTGATGCAGAAAAAGCCTTTGATAATATCCAGCATCCTTTCATGATCAGAATTCTTTTTTTTTTTTTTTTTTTTTTTGTAGAGACAGAGTCTCACTTTACCACCCTTGGTAGAGTGCTATGATATCACAGGACTCACAGCAACCTCCAGCTCTTGGGCTTTCACAATTCTCTTGCCTCAGCCTCCCAAGCAGCTGGGACTACAGGCACCCATCACAAGGCCCGGTTATATTTTGGTTGCAGTTCAGCCGGGGCTGTGTTTGAACCCCCTACCCTTGGTATATGGGGCCAGCGCCCTACTCACTGAGCCATCAGAATTCTTAAGAAAATAGGCATAGAAGGGACATTTCTTAAACTGATAGAAGCCATCCACAGCAAACCCACACTAATATCATATTGGATGGTTCAAAATTGAAAACATTTCCACTCAGATCAGGAATGAGGCAAGAATGCCCACTGTCTCCACTTTTATTCAACATAGTAATGGAAGTCTTAGTCACAATCAAGCAAGACAAGGCAATCAAGGGTATCTGAATGGGATCAGAGGAGATTGAACTCTCCCTCTTCACTGATGACATGATCCTATACCTAGAAAATCCCAGGGACTCAACTTCAAAACTCTTAGAAGTGATAAAGGAATACAGCAGGGTCTCAGGATACAAAATCAATACTTACAAGTCAGTAGCTTTTATATACTCCAACAATAGTCAAGCTGAAAAAACAATCAAGGACTCTATTCCTTTTACAATAGTGCCAAAGAAGGTGAAATATCTGGGAATTTACCTAACAAAGAACGTGAAAGATCTCTATAAAGAGAACTATGAAAGTCTGAGAAAATAAATAGCTGAAGATGTTAACAAATGGAAAAACATACCATGCTCATGGCTGGGAAGAACCAACATTGTTAAAATGTCCATACTACCCAAAGCAGTCTATAGATTTAATGCAATCCCTATTAAAGCACCATTATCATACTTTAAAAAACTTGAAAAAATAGTACTTCATTTTATATGGAATCAGAAAAAAACCTCAAATAGCAAATACATTACTCAGAAATAAGAACAAATCAGGAGGTAGCACATTACCAGACTTCAGGCTATACTATAAATCCATAGTGATCAAAATAGCATGGTACTGGCACAAAAATAGAGCAGTAGATTTATGGAACAGAATAGAGAACCAAGAGATGAACTCCGATACTTTTTGTCATTTGATCTTCAACAAGCATCAAAAGTATTCAGTGGGGGAAAGACTCCCTATTTAACAAGTGGTGCTGGGTGAACTGACTGGTGACCTGTAGAAGACTGAAACTGGACCCCCACCTTGCACCATTAACAAAAATTGATTCTCAGTGGATAAAAGAGTTAAACTTAAGACATGAAACTATAAAAATACTAGAAGAGAGTGAAGGGAAAACACTTGAAAAAATCAGCTTGTAAGAATATTTTATGAGGAGGACCCCCCCAAGCAATTGAAGTGACACCAAAAATACATTACTGGGATCTGATCAAACTAAAAAGCTTTTGCACAGTCAAGAGCACAGTAAGTAAAGCAAACAGACAACCTTCAGAATGGGAGAAGATTTTTGCAGATTATGCTTCTGATGAAGGTCTGATAACTAGAATCAGCAGAGAAGAATCAATAAGAAAAGAATAAATAACTCCATTTCTATGTGGGCAAGAGACTTGAACAGAAACTTCTCTGATGAAGACAGGTGCATTGCTTACAAACACATGAAAAAATCCTCCTAATCCTTAACCATCAGAGAAATGCAAATCACTTTAAGATATCATCTAATTCCAGTAAGATTTGTCCATAATCCCAAAACCAGAGATGTTGGTGTGGATGTGGAGAGAAGGGAACACTTCTACACTGCTAGTGGGAATGCAAGTTAATACGACCTTTATGGAAAGTAGTTTGGAGAACACTCAAGGAACTAAAAGTAGACATACCATTTGATCCTGCAATTCCTCTACTAGGTATATATATACCCAGATGATCAAAAATTATTTTACAACAAAGACATTTGCACCAGAATGTTTATTGCAGCCAAATTCATAATAGCCAAGACATGGAAACAGCCCAAGTGCCCATCGACCCATGAATGGATTAACAAATTTTGGTATATGTACACTATGGAATACTATGCAGCCCTAAAAAAAAATGAAGACTTCACATCTTTTATGTTTACCTGGATGGAGCTAGAACATATTCTTCTTAGTAAAGTATCTCAAGAATGGGGAAAAAAGTATCTAACATACTCAATACTACTATGAAATCAATATGTAACCACCTACACACTCATACAAATGGCAAAACATAACTATAGTCCAAAAAGTAGAAGGAAGAGGAGGGTGGGGAATGAGAGGAGGGAGGTTTTTTGGGAGGACCTCACCTAGTGTGCATGATGCAATAGTACATTTCAAAACTATTAAGAAATGAGTATGATTGTGATGGATGTGTTACTTAGGCCAATGTAAGCATTTTACATTGTATATTGAAGCAGTATCCTGAACCCCATAAATGCATCAATGTACAAAGTTACGTTTTAATAAGAAATAATTTTAAAAAACTGTCACAATTTTTGTTCATAAAAATTACTAAGTGACATAATCTAATGATAGATTATGAGCTCCATTATTTTTTGAGATCAATATCAGGAAAAAGATAAATAAAACAATATACTCATGACCCAAATGAGGCTGGTGGGGAGGATGGAGACATCTTAATCCAGCTTGAGCTCTTCAGTTCATATGAGACGATAAAATTCTAAGGCTTAGCTGCAGTCTAGTTTAAGTATTCATTTTAAGCTGAAGAATCTTGGAAGTTCAGAGTTTTAAATGCTTCCTTTAGAGTAGGCAATATTTTGAGATTTTCTGCAGGTTCTAGTGAGAGTAGTCATGCATTTATGGCCACAGGAGGGCCTTCACTGTGCACATTTCTTTTCAAAGGCACTATATTTAGCTTTTATGTGGAAGGAAACCTCAGGGAGAATTGACAATGGATTGTTTTCATCAGGCCACTTTCTAACTTTGAGGTGACATGAACAATTTTTGCTTTGCTATTAGGGTAAAGAATACGGAGTGAAATCTACATGCTTCAGCATGGAAACTTAATAGTACCTTGCAGATGGACACGCTATGTTCTTTTAATCACAGAGAATTAAATACTCACTAAATTAATCTCAGCAGGCTTTGTAGAGTTTAAAAAGAGCTATTAAAAGGGTGGCGCCTGTGGCTCAAGGGAGTGGGGCACTGGCCCCATATGCCGGAGGTGGTGGGTTCAAACCCATCCCTGGCCAAACACTGCAAGAAAAAGAAAGAAAAAAAAAGAGCTATTAAAATAAAAGTTTATAAAAAAAAATTTAACACAGTGATAAGTTAAATTTACGTGATGGGCATTTAGTAGAATTAGTCATTAAATGAAAAAAACTCCTTAAACAAATGTAAAATTTTCATGTAGGAATCTTTCCCTACATAATTCCAACAGATAAGAAGTAGTTAGGATAGTAACAAAAGACTAATGCCCATGACTATTTGGTCACCATGCTAAGGAAAAGGTTTGATATTTAACATTATCAAAGGCTTCATAGTATTTTCCCACAATGCCTTTGGGGTCTGATGGAACTTTTGTGATTAAATATTTAAGGCTGAATAACTTCTTTCATTATTAACCTTTTATTTGGAATAATTTTAGACTATCAAAAGGTGGCAGAGATTGTGTAGAAACTCTCTGACATTCCCGAAATACCAGCATTTCAGGTAGCTGCCTTACACGGATAGTACATTGGTCGCAAGCAAGAAATTAGCATTGGCATAACATTATTGACTAAACTACAGCTTTCATTTGAATTTCACCTGTTTTTTTGGCTGATGTCCCTTCTTTTGATCCTAGATCCATTCCAGCTGTCATCATGTTTATTCACTCATTGCCAGTCCATGAGTTTGTCAGTCTTTCCCTGCTCTTTCAAAACCTTCTATTTTGAATAGTCTGCCTAGGTATTTTGCAGAATGTCCCTCAATTTGGGCTTATCTGATGTTTTCTCATGATTAGACTGCATTATGTGTTTGGGGAGGTACACCATACAGGTGGAGTTGCCAGGTTGCCATCTGAAGGGTATTTGATGGACATGATGTATCACTGGTAGTGTTAATCCTGATCACCTGGTATCTCCTTCTGTTTGTGCTGCTGTAACAAAAGGCTTCAGAATGGGTAATTTATAAAGAACAGAAATGTTATATTCTCACAGTGCTGGAGACTGGGATTTGCAAGATCGAGGCAATGTCTGTAGGTTCAATGTCTAGTGTAGGCCCATTCCTCATAGATTGCACCATCCAGATAGAAGGGACAGGCACTGTCTCAATAGAAGGGACAGAGGACTAACAGAGGATGTCGACTGTGTGTTCACGTGGCAAAAGAACAAAAGGGGACTGAGCCAGTTCCCTGCACCCCTTTAATAATACCTTGATCCATCCATGATGTGAAGCTCTCACACCTTACTCACTTCCCCAAAGGCCTCACCTCTTGGCATCGCAATGCAGAATAAGTTTCTAGATGGAATTTTGGAGAAATGGATTTTAGAGGAGACATGTATTCAAATCACAGCACTTGGCAAACATAGCTTCAGGTTTTTCCACTTTAAAGCTTCTCGGTTGTCCTTTCTATACTTAACTTTTTATAAGCTCGTCATTGAATCTAGGAGAAGAGAATTAAACTCTAAAATCCTGGAATCACAAGTAAGCATGTATCTCAGAACCTTTGCACACAGAAGATGTGTTTCTTTTCCCCCATTTATTTATTTATTCTACTATTTTTAAAAAATCTTTGGGCTAGAATCCTAGTTCATCCTTAATTTATCATGTTGCTTAGATTGTTTTGACTCTGGCCATTGGCTTTTTTGGATTGACATGTATCTTTTTGACATGCTCAATATTTGTTCTTTATCGTTTTTTATCTTTGTTTCTTTGAGCACTTCCTATCTTCTAGCACACACACAAAAAAATACTTCAGGATTATCTTGTCATTTTCTTGCCCTAACCTTATGATCAGCCCCTTTCCCAAGGAGCCCAGGCATTTTTTTAATGAAGAATAATATTTATAAATTGAGATTTGGACTAATGACGTATCAGTAGTTCCACACCCTCTCTCCCAACAGGGTGAGGAGATACGTGTTGTGTCCACAAAACCCAGTACAATCAGATATCTGTATCTTTTAATCTATCTATCTACATATGTGGTTTTGTTTTCTCCCCACCTTACCGTCTACCTCCTTTGACCATCATGCAACTGTTATACAAAGATCTGTAATTACAATGAGGGTCCACGGGGAGAATCCACCACAGTCTTCCCATCTCAAAAAATCATTAACTTAATCCTATCTACAAATTCTTTTTTTGAGGGGTGACGGGGGGCTACACGTGGTAACATTCATTGAGACTAGAACATGGGCATCTTGGAGGGAGGGAAAGGGAAAAGATCATGTATTCAGCTTACCTATACTTTCAATTCTACAATTAAATATCTGGGATTATCTTCATTCATGAAAATATATCAATGAGGATTTAATTGAAGTATTACTTATTAGTGAATAACTGAAAACCCTGAAACATCAACAAATGAAAGATAATGTATATTGAATGTATAATATGAAATACCACACTTAAAAAACTATAATAAATTCCTATTTACTCTTTACTGAGAGATGCCCACAGTATGATACTGAATGAAAAAAAAAAATCAAATTAAAAAAAGGCTATTTATGCCAAGACAATTTTTTTCTGGAAAAAATTAGGCATGCTTATTTGTGATTTGTCCATTATATAGAAAAATGTCAAGAAATATTTGCATATCAACCATTAAGAGTAATTTCCACTGCAGGACTCAATTTGAAGTACACGGTCTAAGGAGATATTTTGAGTGTAGGAGTTTTCAAGTTTGATTCTATTCTCTTGCTTGACTTTTAGAAATGTCTATTTTGTAATTTAATAGAACTGCCACCTTCTTTCAATTGTAAATATGCACATAGAACAATAATAGCCAGTGCTCATAAAACAATTTTCTTATCTAATACAAAGGGGAATGACCTTTAAATTTCTTTTAATTGTCATTGTGTAATAGAACAAAAACAAACAGACATTTCAATCCTTTTTTCTTAATGACTTGAAAGCCTTGCTCAATTTCCTGAAATGCTGTACAATCATTGGTACCTCATATTCTGTGATATCATTGAAAGAGTGGAGAATTTATTTGTGTATATACTTCCTTTTGTTTTTCAAAAGAAAATGGAATGAAACCCTACGAAATAAGGATCTGTGTAGACAGCACATCACCTCAGAGGTGTGAGTGGTGTTGAAGTCCTTGGAACATCAAGAGAAATGTGAACTCATAATAGTGTCAGGTGCAATCTGTGCCTTTATGAAATGTTTTAATTTTCCATAACTAAGTACTTACCAAAGCAGCTCCCAGGCATCACTCATCAACTTACAATGTTACGTTTCAGGGTTTGATGGGTGGTAAGTCCATTCAGCTTCTTCATCTCCTAAGCTCTTCCTCTGGGTTGCTGGCGCTGTGCTCCAAGGCGCACACCCTGGGGAGCAGAGGGCAGAGTTACTCCAGTCTCCTCATCTTCTTTGTCAGGCCTGAGAACACAGTTTGGTGGTGGCCAGCAGCTCACATGGTGTGTATGAGCAACACCCAGAGCTGCGTGTCTTGGGGGAGCTGAGACAAAGAGGGTTAAATAATGATTTAAGACTGAGCGTCATGGGCAGCAATCAATGATGCAAGATTTGGGGACTGATGGATAAATGTTTAAATTTATAGCTAGGATTTTATGATCTAAAGTTTAAAAAAAAAGTCTAGTTGATGTGGTGATGATTCATACCCCTCTTACTAATTTACTATAGAAGGGCAGAATGTGTGTGTGTGTGTTTTGGTATGAGATACTGGTTCACACTTTGGACGAAAACATGAGATGTTGGCTCAGAATACATCGCGTGTGTTTCCTTGTATGTGACAATACCTTGTTACATATTCTATGCCAGAAATCTAATGTATATCTTGGGGAAGATTTTAATGTATTTGTATAAATATTAAGCAGACATGTTTATTTAAATATGTACACTTTAATTTCCTGCTGCTTCTGAGCATTCCTCTTCTTTCTTCTTAATCTCCATGCATGACAGTTTCTCTTCATGACCATAAACTCATATGAGAAGTCTATGTTTTTTATCCATCCTTCTATAACTATATACATACATAGACATGTATCAAAACATACATAAGAGGCCAACTTGGTCATTAATTTATAGAATGATATGATACGTATCTTGTACATTCACATATATAAGTATATTGTTTTACACAATTATATAACATGCATGTCTTCATAGTTTACATATATATAAACATATACACATTTATATATACACATCTATAAATGAACATATATGTGCATATTTACACAAAGTTCATGAAGTGCTGTTCTAGAATTTAGAATTTTTTTTAATGATTGCATGGCATTCTTGGTGTGGGTCTGACTGTATTTATGTAAACATTTCTCTTTTGCACATTTCCTAAGTTTTCTAGTTTTTGCCACTGTGGGAATTTCTACAATAAATATGTCCTTGTGGCCATTATGTTTTTATTTCTGTGAGAAAGATTCCCAGGAGTAATATTGCCGAGCCAAAGTGTGCATGTATTTTTAATTTTATTAGATATTACCGAATTGCTTTCCAAACAGGCTGCAACAGTGTATGTATGCACCAGTAATTTGTGAGATTACTCTTTCCCCATTCCCAAGGTAATAGATCTGGACTTAGTTACGGTACCTTTACAATGGACGGCATCAGGATCTGGCAGAACAAATGCACCTCACAGTTTTTGTTTTTCATGTTTTTCATACTAATTTCTAGCCAGATTTCCTGAATTAAAAAGAAGAAGAAACCACTGTGCTCCTTTAAAATTGTATAACTTCTATGATGAGTTGGGAGAAATGAATACTGTCTTTTTATTCCATGAAATATGTCCATCCAAGTATGTGCCACACTTTTTTATTTTTTGAGATTTTCATTTATGTCTTTCAATAGGATTTTATTGCTTTGCTTATACAGGTTCTGGGCCTTTCTAGGGAACAATGCTTCTAAGCACTTATTGTTATTCTATCTATTGTGGAGGGAATTGCTTCCCAAATCTATTTCTAGGCATGTCTCGCTTTGCTAGGAATAAACCATTGATTTGTGTAATTATAGCTTTTGTCAACTTTCAGCTTAGCAAAACACTATCTGAAATACTATGGAGCAAGCAAAGCTTACTTTGTTGGATCTACCGAAAGAAGAAAGAAAAATAATCTTGGTTGATTCTTAACAACACCTCAAAGGGGGTAAAAGGTGAAGGATGGGTTTTGAGGCATGGATGGGGTAACTGATTTTAAGACAAGTCTTTCAAGGTAGGAAACTACTTGAGACTGGGCAGTGTGCATGTTAGAATCACCTTGGCTTAACAAGCATCAGAAGGTGAAGTTTGGAACTAAGCTTTGGTCAACAGGCTGTTAGTTTTGATCATTCAAATATTTTTGTTTATGTACATTTCATCTTTCAGCACAAGTATTTCACAGAGCCAGATTCTTTTATTTTCTCAGCCTTAAAATAGTGACAAGAAAGTATTCTAATACCTGTACTTTTTTTTTTATCTAAAGTGGTATAGGTTTAAGTTTTCAAAGCTTTTCCCCTTTTAGTCATTTGTCAGCCACGATGGAGTTTACATCGCAGCCTGGGAGCATAAGCAGTTCAAATCCTCACTAATTGTCTGCTGTGGTGTGAATGAAAAGGCCCTGCTGTCAGTCATTCCAACATCTGTCCGCATTTTCTTTCTTTCTTTCTTTCTTTCTTTCTTCCTTCCTTCCTTCCTTCCTTCCTTCCTTCCTTCCTTCCTTCCTTCCTTCTTTCATTCTTTTTCTGCAGTTTTTGGCTGGGGCTGGGTTTGAACCTGCCACCTCCAGTATGCGGGACCAGTGCCCTACTCCTTTGAGCCACAGGCGCTGCCTGGGGCCCATATTCTTAAGAAAATTCCATCTTCAAGCACCTGTGTGGGCAACAGCAAGTGGATGCCAATCTGCTTTTGGATCAGGGAGATTGGGCTGTAGTAGCAAAAATGGGAATGCACTAAGCCAATGCCCACTCATGTCCTAGCGCCCTCAGGAGAGTGGATCTTGTTTGTAGCCACAGCTTCCCCACAGATGCAGCTCAAGCCCACAATTCCACACTCCTAGGAATGAAAGCCCAGCAATTGAGAAGGCTCCTCCATCTCTCTGGGACTCGGGCTCTTCATCTGTAACATGGGGACGTGAACTCATCACATCAAATGACCTAGTGGAAGTGCCTCCTCTCACCCTGCCTGCCACCACATGCTAGGTGCACAAAAACGTTAAAAAGGACTGGGCTTCTAACGTACCAGGAGAACAATGGGATTCATAGTGCAGAGACACGGCAGACCCTTGCTTCTCAAGATGTTGTCCTCAGATCAGCAACGTTAGCATCACTTGGAGTTTACGAGGAACACAGAACCTCAAGGCTCCTCTGCAGATCTACTGACCTGGATCCTTCCTTTATGAGCTCTGCAGACAATTCCACTACTTGCATATTAAACTTTGAGATTCCCTGGGATAGAAGCCATCTCCAACCTCTTTAGCTCAAGTGTCTTCATTCAGGAGTGACACAGTGAGGGTAGAGCGTGAGGGGCGGGGCCAGCTCAGCTGGCCTGGACAGGAACAGGTGACGATCATCATTCTGGGAAGGAGTTACTTCCAGGAGCTAACAGGCCTCCTTTGCTGTCTTTCCCTCCCTAGCCACGCCTCTCCTACACCGCTCATTCAGATATTTGGTTCATATCTTGATGGACCCTCTTTTCTGTTGTTTCTTAGGAAGGAAAGCTGTCTTTTCTGGGCATTTTTGAGATTGAGGAATGATCCAAGATGGATGTGGGGTCCTAGATGTTAGATGTAGATAGAGTGAGGGAGCTTTTAAAGCCTAATTGTTGATTAGGAAGATGGTGTCTCTAAATCGTTAATTATGAGGGATGCAGTTGTTATGACGATGGAGGATTAAAAACATCACACATGATGTTGAAATAATGAGAAAAAACCCGGAGTATATATTCTTTGAATTGTGTGTGAAGAAGCCATAACCTACCTCCATGGAGTTAAAAGATGACAAGAAACTGACAATTATCAGTAATTATATATTTATGATCTCTCTGTCTCTTGAGTTATCTAATCCTGGTAACGAAATCAAACAAAATAACAACCTTTTATTTGAAGAGAGATTAGCAATTTATGTAACTCTATAGGGACTGAGGTCCTTGCCCACCCCCAAAGTTCCACTGAAAATCTCTGACATGTGGTAGATTGATTAATTAGAGAAAAAGCACACAAATTTATTCAACACATATATGTGGGAGCCTTCAGAATGAAAACCCAAAGACACAGGGGGAATTGTACATTTTTTATGCTTGGGTTGAACAAAATATGGACAGCTGTGTAGAAATATGATTGGACAATAAGCATATGATCTGCTGCTAACAGACTGAGTGGGGAAACCCAGCAAGGCCTGTCTGGTTGGATTCTTCTTGGCCTCTCCAAGCAGCATCCTCCTTCTGCATTTGGGCAGGGCCCTCTCTGGAATGGGGGTCTCATGACCTGCAGTCAAACAAGGTAGGTCAGATCATTGCTGGTAAAAATGATTATAGTTTTGTGGCTGACTTTCAAGGGGAAAGCAGGTTCTGGCTGTTACAGCCTGCCTTGGGGAAGAGGGATTCTAGTTTTTGTAACTAGCCTCAGGGGAGATGGACTGAGAGGCTGGTGTACAGGGAAGACCAGAGAAAAACATTCACTTCTGAGGCTGCTTCTGAACCCCTCTTCCTGGAGTACTATTTTCTGAGCCCCAACAACACTTTTTAGGCATTCATTTATTTAGTAAATATTTATGGAACATCTATTTTGAAACTGGGCCAGGTACTGGGATTGCCATGATGGAAAAAATCCAAAAGACAGTCACTCTCCCTAAGGAATTTGCACTGTAGTAGTTTTACCCTGTGGGTTTGGCTAAATGGTATTCAGTATTTACTACGTGCCATTCATGATGCTAGGCACAGTAGCTTTCTTGCGCCCAAAAAAGCTCATGATAATTCTCTGGGGAGGGTACCTTTCTTACCTTCTTTTATGCAGATGGGGATGATTGGCATGCTTGAGGTTTGAAAATTTAAGTGACAAGCCCAAGGAGGTTTGGGCAGTTACTGGCGGGTCAAGGAAGAGCTCAGGTTCTTGGCTCTGAGGTGCTCATTCAATGGGTCTTCCACGCCTGGACATTGGTCAGCCCATATTCTGATAATGACAGTGGAGCCAGGCCTTGAAGGCTGAGTAGGGTTTTGGAGGCAGAGAAGAATGTTCCAAGAAGTAGAGCTTGAGTAAGCCTGGAGAATGAATGGGGGAAGGGCTGGATTTAGGAGCAAGGCCCTGAAGGGAAGGCTGCCCTTGGGAAATGGCAGGCTTTGCACACAGTGCCCAGAGCTTAGCATCTGCAGGCGCGGAGTCCTGTAGAGCAGCCACGGAAAGGCGAGCTTGGGCCAGATGCTAAGGGGCCTTGCATGCCACTCCATGGAGTTAGTCTTTTATCTTTACAAACATATGCATGAGTGAGGAGGCCAGAGTTCTATTTCATTAAGATCACTCGTGCAGGAGGATGGCATGTGAATTTGGCACCGTTGGGCAGGGATAGTAAGCAGTGCAAAAAGATGAAAGCATTGGTTAGCAAGCTGTCATCATCCCCTTTCCCTGTCTCCGCAGCCTGCTGATTGTGAGCTAACCACTGCTTCTCACACCTTCAGGTGAATTCTAGCTCCTAGGAAACTTGTTAAAATGGGTCTGAGGTCCTGCATTTCTAACAAGCCCCCAGGGATGCCAATGCTGCTTCTCTGCGGTCCACACTCTGTGTAGCAAGATGCAGGGAAAAATGACAAAGCACTCAGTACAGAGAGCAACAGCCCATGGCAGCAGCTCTGCAGAGCTCTTCCTGTGTACAAATCCATTCAGTTCTCTTAACAACCAAGAGGCAATTAGGGTTTGTTATCCCTATTTTGCTGACAAAGGAGCTGAGTTTCAGAGAGGTAAGGAAATTTGTTCACAGTTATGTACACATTTTAGCCCAGACTCTCTCTGAATCTCTCATGCCATACAGAACAAATTAAATGCAGGCAGAGAGCCCATGAACTTGTAGCATTCATATCCTTTCTGCAGAAACCCGGTTGCCTCACATTAACCACGAGAAAGATTCAGTCATTACTCATACCCAGAAAGAGAGGCAGAAGCAGTTTTCTCTTTTTGTCTCGTGACCAAGAGGGATGAGTTTAAAAAACAGGCCTGCAGGATGACAAGTAAGGTCGGGAAGCCTGCAGAATCTGTGAAGTGAGTGTCTTGATGATGTTTGATGCAGTGTCTTGGGCGAGGCAGATGAGGAAGAAGCAGCTGTTCTGGGCTGGTGTGGGCCCAGGTGACAGTTGTTTCTCCTGGTGCATTCCCAGGTTTGGGAAAAGGCATGGCACACGGCCAGGGAAAGTCAGGCTCCCATTGCCGGGGATTTCGGGACATAGAAGCACTCCAGAGGAGTTACTTAATCTGCTATTGCAACATTTCTGCCTGGGATTTCCTGCTTCCTCTCCTCAGATCTGGGAAGCAAGCCAAAGATCCAGGGGAGGCAATACTTAGGGTTGAGGCTGAAAAAAATCCCATGGGGCCAACCAGAAGCACTGTCTCCCTCCTGCCTGCAGGAAAGGATGGCTGTCATTGTTTCTGCTGGCGAACACAGCCCTAACTAAGAATTGATTTATGAGCCCAACAGCTGCGCTGGCAGGGCAGGTGTTATATAGGGAACCCCTAGAATCAGAATCACCTAGCATCTCTTATAGTGTTCAAGCCTCTCCTAGGACCTACTGAATCAGAATTTTGAGGGTGAAGATGATCCTTCATTTTCAATATAAGTTCTAGGTGGTATCTACGCACTGGAAAGTTTGGGAATTACAGTAATGTGAGAAACTTAGAAAGTATAGAGAAAAGAATAAAGGCTCTGGAGTCAGACAGGCCTCCTAGACTTGTGCTCCATCCTATAGCTTATTAGCTGTGCGATCTTGTGCAAGTCACTTGACCTCATTGACTCCCACCTGTAAAATGGGTTTATGATGCCTTACACAGAATGTTGTTGTGAGGGGCATAATAAGACTAAATCTGCAAATGCCTGTTCTCCGTCAGGTGCTCAGTTAATACTTGTGAGACTAAATCCAGCATTTCTCAGGCTCTAGTCTTGTTTCTTGCTGAAACAGCCTCAGGTGATCATCTACCTAGGACTTTTGCAGTTGGTAGGTGGAAGGATGTGGGGAGGTGGGAAGAACTTGGCTGATATAATAGGATTTATTTTCGCTATATTTGCCAAGGTATAGAAGTTTGAGATGGACATAAAAATCAGGGCCTTGGCATCCTGGGACATTGTGCCAACTCTAACAAGGGAAGATATTACCCTTGTACTCCACAAATTTAGGTGCAAACATTAGGCTTAGCATTGACCCACAATGGGGCATATTAGAAAAGTGAAGGTGATCTTGGGCTGCATGACAAGAAGTATAAGTTTTGGAATGAGGGAGCGGGAGACTCACTTTTCTCCCTCTGCAGGTCAGAACAGCCTGAGGACATTTATACCCTAGGAGTTGGGAGGAGAGTAGCTCTTATCTTTAGAGGAGAGGATATTGGGTGATAAAAGGAGTCCAGACCATATATAGTCAGAAGTATTTTTAGGGAGTGGAGTGGTTTAGCCTAAATTAAAAAAAAAAAAAAAAAAAAAAGCAGTACAATTACTGTATGCAATGACCCAAAAGCATGAATTGGGGAAGTTGGCTAGGAACAATGGGTAGAAACCACAGAGACGAAGACTTCAGCTTCTCATAGGGAAGAAGGTCA
Organism: Loris lydekkerianus; assembly: GCA_963574355.1. Taxonomy (NCBI): domain Eukaryota; kingdom Metazoa; phylum Chordata; class Mammalia; order Primates; family Lorisidae; genus Loris; species Loris lydekkerianus. The sequence continues at coordinate 23,514 of CAUYPK010035909.1, read as the reverse complement.
ATGCTAGCTCCCATTAGTGCATTCCTCTACTAGTACTTTGGATTGCTTTGTGTCGTCAGTCCTCCAACAACCTTGCCAAGTAGGTATTTTTCATACAATTTTCAGATGGGGAAATGGGTTCAGAGAGGGGAAGTGACTTACCTAAGTCACATAGTTCAGAAGGGGTGGTGCTGAGAGCTACAGGTGAGGACTCTGAACACGGCTCACTCCACTGTGTTGGGCTCTTTACCTATAAACAGAGGAGTCTAAAAAAGGAATGAGTTGCCTGGAAAGTACTGAGCTCCCTGCCATTGAAGGTGAGCACCTGTCAAGGATTCCTGAATGGTATTTGAGGAAAGTAGTTTAGTAGATCCTAGGAGTTAAGTTCTTAGACTCTGAAACCATATGCCCCCTCAACGACTCATTTGCTGAGTTTTGTTTGTTTTTTGCTGTTTCATAGACATATCATAATCTAAGTGTTTGTCATGGGCCAGGTTCCTGTAAAGCACATCCCAGAAATGACAGCTCTTACAAAGGGCTAAAGGCATCTTTGATGGGCTCATGGTCCTTCCAGTCCTGAGAGGACATGAGGAATTTTCTACTGCTCACTACACATGAGGTGAGTCTTCCTTCCTCTATCCTTGAGAGTCCTTGGAATCAGCTTTCACTGTAAGTTTCTGTCCTAGACACTTGCCCACTCCCAAGAGCTTACCCTTCCATCCAAGATGGTGTGGAGAAATTCCATGTGGGGTTGAAACCAGGATTACCAGTGAGCCAATGAGCATAGAAGAGGAATACTCATAGAAATGGCAGAAGCCTTGCTTCTTAGAGCAGAAAGAGCATGGCTTTGTACTTGAATGTAGTGCCTCTCACTGCTTGAAGGAAAGTTTGAGTAAGTTATTTAACACCTCTCAGCCTCAGTTTGAAGATGATTGAGGGAGACACCCCACAAAGCTATGCAAAATCTAGAAGACCACTCATATACTGAGGACTATATACATGGTTGGGGCTGTCTGCATGCCCAGGAAAGACTTGAAAAGACCCTATGCTCTCACCTCTGACTAATTTTGAGTCATGGGGTAGCAGAAAGTCAAGGCTAGGGCAGAATTGTAAACAGCACAGCTGATGTGATGGTAACCCCAACACACAGAGTCCTTGGCAAAGTCTAGAAGACTTATTGGTTCTAGGAGTCTGAAGAACTTTCTGCCCAGTCACTGGCTGACCACTAAGTTGATGGAAAAGAGACTTCAGTGGCTACACATGACAAAAAAAAAAAAAAAAAAAGCAGACTTATGTAGAATTACCTCAGAAAGGTCATTAAGTAAACGACTGAAAAACAAGAACAAAACCATGGTGAAGAATTTGATTTTCAGAATTGCCACATTATTTTCCTTAAAATGTTTAGTTAACAACTAAAATCATGAACATGCACAGAAACAAGGAATTAGGACATATACAGAGGAAAACAGAACGAAACAAAATATCACAAAAGAAGTCAGTAAAAACCAGAAAAAAGAACAAAGTAAACCCAAAGTTAGCAGAAAGAAGGAAATAATAAGGATTCAAGTAAAAATACCTACAGTAGAGAATAGAAACACAATAGAGAAAATAAAGCAAGTTAGTTCCTTTAAAAGATAAACAGAGGTGACAAACATTAATTAGAATAATTATTAAAAAAAAAAAAGACACAACCCTCAAAGTACCAAAATCAGGAATAAAAAAAAGTGACATTACTAGGACCTTAAATAAACAAAAAATATTAAAAAATACTATGAATGACAGTATAAGCAGCTAAGAGATCACATCATACATAATAATGGAAGAGTGAAATCTTTCCCCATAAGATCAGGAGCACAATAAGGATGTCTGTTCTCAACACCTCTGTTCAACATGTGCTGGAAGTTCCATTCAGGGCAGTTAAGCAAAGCAAATAAATATAAAACATTCAGATTTGAAAGGAAGAAGTAAAATTACATTTGCAGGTGCTATGCTCTTATATATAGAAAAAGGAACACACACATGCACACAAACAGAAATATTACAACAATTCAGTTCAGCAAGGTTTTAGGATTTATAAGTTCTCTATAAAAATCAATTGAATTTCTATATACTGGCAATTTAAAATGAAGTTAAGAAAATAATTCCAATCATAATAGTCCCCAAAAGAATAAAATACTTAGGAATAAACTGAATAAAAGTAGTTTAAGACTTGTGCACTGCAAAACATTATTGAAAGAAATTAAAAAGGACTTAAGCATGTGGAAAAACATCTCATGTTCACGGGACAGAAAACTTAGTATTGTTAAGATGGTAATCCTTGTGGTACTTAATTTTAGGCATTAACTTGACTGGAGTAAGGAATACCTAGAAACATGGCAAAGAGTTCTTCTGGGGTATACATGTGAGGGTATTTCCAGAGGATATTAGCTTGTACATCTGGATGGACTATGTGCAAAAGATCCAACATCAAGGTGGGTGGACACCATCCAACCACCTGGGGGACCTGGAGAGAACAAAGACAGAAAAGAGTAAATGTGGGGATGTGTCTATTGAATCTGGGCACACTCTTCCTCTGCTGTCTTTGGACATCAGAACTCCAGGCTCCCTCACCTTTGGACACCAAAACTTCACCAGCAGCCCATAAGGGTCTCAAGTCTTTGGACTCAGACTGAGAGTTATACCATCAGCTTCCCTAGTTATCAGGATTTTGGACTGAGCTGTGCTCCCAGCATCCCAGGATCCCAGGCTTGCATACAGCCTGTCTTGGGACTTCTCAGCTTCCATAATCATGAAGCCAATTTTACTCTATTGATTCTGTCTCTGTAGAGAATACTAAATACACACATACTTCCTAAATTATTCAATCCCTTTCAAAATATCACTGACAGTTTTGTAGAAATTGACAACTTGATCCAAAAATTTATATTGAAATTCAAGTAACCAGAATACTCAAGGGTCCTGAGAAAGAGTAACTAAGTTGGAATACTCTCACTATTTCAATACTTATTACAAGGCTACAATCATCTTACTGGCATAAGAATAGACATCTAGATCAATAAAATAGAATTGGAAGTTCAGAAACAAAGCCATACATTACAGTCAATTGTTTTTACATGAGTGCCAAGATGATTCAGTAAGGGAAAGAATCGTCATTCATTGAATGTAACTGGGACATCTGGATAGCCACATACCAAAAAATGAAGCTGGATCCCTACCTCATACCGTATACAAAAATTAACTCAAAATGAATTAAAGACCTGAATGTAAAGGGACAAAGCCATTAAACTCTTAGAAGAAAACAAAGAAATACATCTTCACGACCTTGGATTAGGCAATAGTTTTTCAGATGACACCAAAAGCATAAGCAATGACAGAAAAAAAAAACAAACAAACAGATAAACTTCATCAAAATGAAAAAAATCTTTTGTACTTCACAGGACTCTATTGAGGAAATGAAAAACCAATCTGCAGAATAAGAGAGTCTGATTGCAAATCATATGTCTGTTATGAGTTTAGTACCTATTTTATTCATTTTATGAATTTTATGTATTTTATGAATTTATTCATTTTTTGAATAAAATACATAAAGAACTCTTACAACACAACAATAAAAAGACAAATAACCCAGTTTAACAAGTGGATATATGACTAGACATTTCTTCAAGGAAGCTATAGAAATGACTACTAGGCACATGAGAAGATGCTCAACATCATTAGTCACTGGGAAAATACACACCAAAGCACAATGCGTACCACTTCATCTCCACAATGACCGCTACAATAAAAAAGACTGACAGTCGCAAGTCTTGATGAGAACATGCAGAGATTGGAACACTCGGTTGGTGAGAGGATGAAATGGTGTAGCCACTACAGAAAACAGTCTGGCAGTTTCTTACGAAGTCATACATAGATTTATGATATTGCCTTGCAATCATACCCTGTGTATCTACCCAAGAAAATTGAAAATATACATGCATATAAAAAATCATATACTCGTGTTCATAGCATTATGTATTCATAAATAGCCGAAAGTAGGGACAACTCAAATGTCTATTGACTGATGAATGGATAAATAAAATATCATATATGCATCTAATGGAATAATATTCAGCCATAAAAAGGAATAAAGTATTGGTATATGCTACAATGTGGATGAACGTAAGTGAAAAATGCCATCACAAAGTGCCACACAGAAAATGTCACACATGACATGTGAAATGTCCATAAGAGGCAAATCGTGAGAGATAAAGGTAGATTAGTGGCCACCAGGGACTAAGAACTATTAATGGGCATGGGTTTTTTTTTTTCTAGAAGATCAAAATGTTCTGGAACTAAATAGTGGTGAATGTTGCGTGACTTTTGTTGTTGTTGTTGAGACAGAGTCTCACTCAGTCACCTTGGGGTTGAGTGTCATGGTGTCATAGCTCATGGCAGCCTCAAACTCTTGGGCTAAAGCAATCAGCCTTTCAAGTAGCTAGGACTACAGGCTCCTGCCACCATGTCCAGCTATTTTTAGAGACAGGGTCTCGTTCTTGCTCAGGCTGGTCTTGAACTCCTGAGCTCAAGCAGTCCGCCTGCCTCAGCCTCCCACAGTGCTAGGATTGCAGGTGTGAGCCACCACATCCAGCTCGTGACTTTTTAAATGTATTAAAATCACTGAATCGTACACTTTAGAAGGATGAATAACTGTTGTATCTCAATTGTAAAAGCTATGATATGATAGGTGTAGATCCCTCAATATTGCTCGGCACACGAGTGACATACAGCAACTGTTTATTTTGTGTGTTTCCCTTCTTATTCCACTGGGCTCCTTAGAATATCAGTCCGGAGTACTTGCCTCTGAGAGTCCCTGTCAAGGATGTCAGCTGATCAGCTGGGAACTCAAGTTTATAATGAATCCTGTGTCAACCCTCCCCTCCCTGAAGGCCTGCTGTCTCATGATTTAGAGGCAAGTCTTGCATTATCGGAGTTGGAAATCACTACAATATTTGATGGATTTTCCCCACTCCTCAACTGTACCTGGAGAAGGTGAGACATGCCCCAGCCACACCTGGAACCAAGCTCCCGCCTGGCCTCCGGGCTTCTGACTTTTCCTATCTTTGCCGTGTTTCTTCTTTCTTTTATCTTCCTGTCTCCCCTCTGGGATCCCTCTGGGCCCTGTCCAGAGGTGGTATAGGTGGGTGGCAGGGGGCAGATGATGCTGAGAGGGGCAGTGAGGTCTGTGTCTTTGAAAACACACGTGCAGTGATCCAAAAGAAACAAACAGGCAACTGGAAATAAACCGCAGCCACTGGGCAGCCCACTGCAGGAGGAAGGAAGCTCGCTATTCCACTCACAAAAGCACACTCAAGAGTCCCTGCTGCTCAGCAGTTTCACATCTCCAGGCTTCATGAGGAAGGGAAGGGGAAAAAATGTGAAGTTCATTTCTTGATAAGAAAGTGGGAAGGGGACTTCCTTGCTCAGAGGTCACTTTCACTAGGGAGGCTTTTTATGTTTCCATTAGTGGGTGGCTGTGCCGTGGCAGGGACCCAAGGAGGAAAGGAGAGGGAAGGAAGAGACAGAATAAGAGACTCATTTCTGAGGACACGCCTTGTGATGTGGTGGCAGGTTGGGGTTGGAGGTGAGTGTAGACTCAAGAATGGAACCCCCTATTTAATGTTGTTTCTGGCCTGCGTGGTGATTCCTGAAGCCTTCATCATGCAAGTGATACCACCCAACCTGGAGTTAACTGTGCAGTAGAGAACGGCCCAGAAGGAGCTGGGGTAAATGCCAGGTTCATGGTTGGAAGCAGAAGTGGTCAGAGGCTACAGGGAAAACCCAGAGAAATATTTTGCAAGTGAAAGAAAAAAAAAACCCACAAGGAGAATGTAACACCTGGAGAATCTCAGGGCACCCCAGGAGGCAGCTGGAGTCAAGAGTTAGGGCAGAGAGTGAAGAAAAAGTAGCCAGCGGGCCTATACCACCTCTGGACAGGGCCCAGAGGGATCCTGGAAGGGGAGGCGGGAAGGCAAAGAGGAAAGACTGCAAAGACAGTGGGACTCAGAAGCCCGGAGGCCAGGCGGGAGCTTGGCTCCAGGTGTGGCCAGGCACGTTCCACCTTTTCAAGTACAGTTGAGGAGTGGGGAAAATCCATCAAATATTGTAGTGATTCCCAACTCTGATAATGCGAGACTTGCCTCTAAATCATGGAAATGAACCTGATACCAAAGAGACAGCAGGCCTTCAGGGAGTGGAGGGTTGACACAGGATTCATTATAAACTTGAATTCCCAGCTGATCAGCTGACATCCTTGACAGGGACTCTTAACCATGCCAATGGGTGCCAGCCTTCCCTGAAACTTCAGAGATGGTGTCAGGGTGAGGAGGGATGAGCTGAAGGGGGGAATGAGGGCCCTACGGAGAGGGGAAGGACACAGACAGCACCTCCAGGGGGCTGGCACGCAGGTTTAATGAGACCTCAGGAGGGAGCATCACTTCCACACAAAACAACCTTGGAGGTGCCAGATGCAGCTGACAGAGGAGCTGAGGCTGCAGAGTGGTGAGGTGATGCTCCAGTGGGGTGGAGGGCTCAAAGCCAGAGCCTGGTGAAGTACAAGGAAGGGCGTGGATGACAGGTATCCTAGTTGTGGGATTGGAGAGTGCTGAGTGTCAGGATGAATGAAGCTGCCTCAGGGTCAGGGGTTACAAAGCATATATCGCAAAGTGGATGGTGCTCAAAGCCAGGTGTAGAGAGAGGGCTTTCTCCTGAGCAGAGACTCATGCTGGGTATGGGGAAGATGAAGACCGATTGTGGGGGAGGCCTCTAGTAACACAGATGCTAGAGAGAGACACTAAGTGCCAAGTATGATTATGACTCTCAAGAGGGGTGCTCAAAATTCTGATGGAGGGGGCATCAGTGAAAGAGACACTGGGGCCAGGGCCAGTGCTGGCCAGGAAAAACCTTCTGGAGAGGACTCAGGACTCTCTAAGTTCTGGCCTTATGTTGCCATCCCTTAGCTTCATCCTCCCCATCTGCTCTGTTCTCTCCTCTCTGGTCAGGCTGCTGGTCAGGAGCCTGTGTATCGTGGGGTTGGGCCCCATGGAGGGATATGCAGATGTGGGCACAAAGCTTCACAGAGGCTGTGGTTCCCAACAGCTGAGCCCCAAGGGCTGCAACAGAGGACAACCTGGCCCCCTGGGCTCAAATCCAGCATGCCCTTCCCTTCCTCCACTGCCTAATAACACCCTCACCAGTGAAGAAGGCTTGGAAGTCTGAGGCAGGGGGCCCTGTTCTCCCAATGACAGATTTCCAGGTACTGAAGTCCTAGAACGATGGCAGTGAGGCCAGACACCCAACCCCTCTGCCAACCCTTGATTATCAGCTTGAGCCGAGTTACTGTAACAGACCCTCAGTAGCATTGGGAAGAACTCTGAGACGTCTCATCCAGTTGTTTCTCTTTAAAAATAGCAAAATAGAGGCCCTGAAATGATGTGCCCAAGGTCACTGAGGAAGTTGGTGGCCAGACCAAGAGCAGTGCCAGGTATGCTGGCTATAGCCCACTGCCTCCCCACACATGACATGCCCTCCACACAGTGCAAGACTTTCAAATCATGCAACCAGATCAACAAGTCCTGGCTCTGCCACTCATTCATTAGTTGATTTTGGAAAGTCAATTAACATCCTTGAACCTCAGTGTCTATACCTATAATACGGGCACAATGTGATCAGAGTGTTACCAGCCTCATCAGACTCAGCAGGAGGTCAGTCTCTCCAGCTCTTGACCCCTACTTGTGTCACAAAGGCTCTCAGCCTCCTGAAATAGTCTCCTGGGCACAACAGGACCCAGCGGCCTCTCATTTGGTATTGCCGACATTCAAACAGATACATTACTTTGTGCTGGGCTCTGTCTCTGCCTTGAGAATCCTTGACCTTGTAACGGACACTAGCGCTGCTGCTCTTGCTACACAAGCTCCACGAAAAGGATCATGTGTGTTTCCTCTTTATGTGAGGGTTATTGAGACAGTGTTGCTGTACCTCAGTGCCTCACAGAATTTTTAGTAAAATAATTGTTTTGGTTTTTATTTGGAGTTCTCTAAGGGGGTCATAAGTTGTAGATCATTAGGAGCTGGGTCAAGGGATTTCTCTGAGCAACAGATACCAGACTCAGCTAAGTGCACCAGAGGTGGTGGTACTAACTGGAAGTTCCATTTGCTCCTTGATGCTTTCCAGCTTCGTTTGTGTTAGGAGGGGCCGTGTAACTAGTTCTGAACAATGTCTGGAAGTGATGTCGCTCAGGGTTAAGGTACAGGAGATCTAGTTCTTTATTTATTTTTTTATTTTTCTAACTTTTTTCCAGTATTAATTTATTTTTTCAAATTAATATGAGGGACAATTTTTAGGTTATATTGGAGTGAGAACAATGTAACCTAAAGATCTAGTTCTTGCTCTGACTCAGGAACTGATGACTTTCTAGATGCCAGATTCCTGATTAAACATGTGAAACAGAGTCCTCTGTCTGCAATGGGCTTTGCAGGAGTTTAATGCTGCTGAGATGTTGCGATGGCTTGTTACAGCTGCACATCCTGCCTGTCCCAACTAAGGCATTAAAGCAAAGTTTGCCTCCTCTGAGATGCTCTTACCCAACTAATCTTATTGGGCCAGTTTTTTCTTCCTTTCAAATGCAGTCTTCTCAGCAGGTGCCTCAATGCCACAGCCACCAAACTTCTTATAGACATTTTCTGTGAGTTTGTCACAGGCACCCACACCTGTTAGAGCTTCACCCAAACTGTGGCTAAGCTCTCCATCTGTCCCTCCCTGTAGCCCCCATTTCTCATGGTCTCTTTTGTCAACAACAGATTTCACCCTGGACTCTGACCTTCTGGAACACTGAATGCTAAAAAAGTTTTCCCTAAATTCTTGGGAACCATAAATTCTTGTGAGCCACTGGCTTTTTTCCTAGTCTTCTCCCACGAGGACCTGACACCCCTCCTTTTCCCCTACACTGCTGTCTCTTCCAGCAGCGGTACTGGAAGTATGGAACAGCACTGGCTAATCCACAGGGTGCCTGCTGGGTGCCACTGTTATGACTTGGGTGTGGTCACTCTGTACAGGACTTTTCTTGTTTCTGGGGAAATCCCTTGGGCATTTGGCCTAGCATGTGGGGAAATTGTCCTGTGCCTGAATGGATGAGCTGGCAGAATGTGCAGCTGACATCTCTGTTCAGAGAAGTCCAGGGAGTTTCCACCTCCTTTCAGGAGTCTCCCTCCCGACCCTCCCTTGGCTCTTCTTGAGCACCTTGAGTGTGGCAGTAAGGAGTCTGTCCCCTCTCTCCCCTTTAGGGAACAGATGATAGAGGTGCTTAGCATTGGCGATGCTGCTGCCTTTCTCTGACGGCTCCCATCTCTGGGGGAGGGGGCACTGTGATTCCCATCAACTTCTAAGTAGTAGAAACACCACCAAATATCTATCGCTTTAACTTCTAGATTCACAAGCCAGGCGTGGCCCTAGACTCTCCACACATCCAAAATTCTGGAAGTGTATTTTCAATTTCTTGTTTAGAGACATTGACTAATTTGAGCATGAGGACCTCTTTTAAGGAATACGAGTCATAAATATGTTCTAACCTGGTAGATTGCTCATGTAAGGCTAAATATCTCTTAGATCTAGCCAACCTGGAATTTGCTATACCCATTATATAAAGGTGATATTACACAGTGGTTAAGTATGTGAACTCTGGCATCGGCTTGTGTGAGTGAACGTCAGTTTTGTTGGTTTTAGGCCAGATAACATTGGGAGCTTCCTTAACTTCAGTGTCTTATTTAAGACAGAGAAAATATCTGCACAGGCCTTCTAGGGCCCTTGGGAGGATCTGAGGTCATAATGTGGGCTGAGTACTCAATTCCTGCCATGCAAAGAACATGACCAAGCAGGTTCTCTCCTTCCTACCCCTGAAGGATCTGCAGTTCCATATTGCATGGGCTTGCCCATATTAATTTTGCAAAAATTGGTTTCCACTCCTCTCCTACACATGTTGGGTATCTTCAAGCCAACCAGTTTATGAAATACGTTTAGAGGCTCTCATCTGCATCATCAATACCTTCCATAACACGCTCCCAGTTGACCCCTCCAGACATGTTTCCATTCCTCCCAAGACCCTCCATCTCATCCAGCTGACCTCTCTATTCTCACTAGAGCTTCCCATCAGGCCAATCCTGACCTCTATGTCCATCTCTTCAAGCCTTACTTACTCACTCTCCAAAGCTCACTGGAAGATCCTCCTCCTCTGAGAAGTCGTCCATGACTAGGCAGAAATTCTTCATCATCCATGTGGTAATTAGTCAGCGGCAGAACTATCTCTCTGAGGTTGGCTTTGCTGGCTTTTACATGATCTCCCTCCCAGGGTGAGAGCTCTTTGAGAACAGGTACTGCGTTTCTATAATTAATGTTTCACATTCAGTAGGCATTCAATAAAGCCTGGCTGGCTAGGTGGATGGATAATCATGGGTCTTAGAAGACTCCCAAGGGCTTGGGGCACCAGACAGAGATTATAGTAAGTCCTGGATTTCCTCTGGGAGCCTTAGGGGACACAAAGAAGGTAGAAGAGTTTGGGTGGAGTGGGGAGACATGGTCTGGCCCTCCCTTTTTAGTAAACTGCTTCTGTTCCCTTTCTTGCAAGTCTCATCAAAGCCATCACTTCGTAAATAGGTCTTCAGTGGAAGGTCATGGCTCAGGGCCAAACCCTGAACCTCCAACGGCAGATTCAGCTTTTACTAATGATGGGACCTTTGCAAGTTCATTAGTCTCTCAGCACTTTGGTGTCACCACCTACCTTTAAAATGTGGATAACAACTATCCCTACCCTCCAGTGAAGAATAAATAAGTTAAGCGTATGAACAATTAGAATAAACACCAATAACGATCTGCAGTGATCCTTTTGTAGGTTTGGACAGTGTTATGTGAATAGAAAGTTGGACTCAAACCCATCTCTACCAATTTTCACTCCATGGTTAGAAACATATCCTCCCTCTCTAAGGCCCTGTTTAATTGTCTTTAAAATAAAGAAAGTCATGACCATGATAAAAAGTTGAGGTGGAAATGAGATTTTGCTTCTTTAGCATGGTGAACAATGCCTGTCATATACGGGCATCGCGGATGTGTTCCTACTTTCTTCCATTTAAGTTTCCCTTTTTTCTCCTGGCAGAGTGGTGGGGCTGAAATAGTATGGACTGGAGAGAACAGGTGCAAGAAAGAGAAACTGCAGCTTCGTGTCTTCAACGCTGAGCTTAGTGTGGGTCTGCTGCCACCTGCTGGAATGATCAGGTATGGCATTGCTGGGTGCCCTCTGGGGTTACCTTAAGGTGAAAGCGGTTTGTGACAGAAGAGCCGGTTTGCCTGTCCTGTTCCTCTCCAGTCCTCCAGCAGGGGCGCTCTCCTACCCCACCTTCTCTCCAACTCTAGCCCTGCGGCTAGTACCAAGTGCCAGTTGTATGAACCGCAAAAAGACAAAAGAGACAGAAAAAAGCGATCTGGTATACATAAGCAGTACTCACCTTTTAATGGAACTAAGAAATATACGGGGAATTTTGTTATTTTTAATGCAAATGATTAGCATTTGCTATTTAAAAATAGTTTATTTACATACAATAAAATGAATGCATTTAAATGTATATTTTGATAAGTTTTCAACAAATGCACTTAAAACCACTGCCCCTTCCAAAATACAGAACATTCCTATTATCCCAGAAAGTTTTCTTGTGGCCCTGGGTAGTTGATTGCCACCACCTGCAACCCCAGGAAATCCCTGATGTGATTTCCGTTGTCATAATTCAATTTTGCCTTTTTAAGAACTATGCACAAATGGAATCATACAGTATGTTTTCTCTTGTGTTTGGCTTCTTTGGCACAACAAAGGGTTTTTGAGATTTACACATGCTTTTGTACATAGTGGCAATTTGGTTTTTTAATAGTTAAGTGTATTAGACTATCAATATATAGCAATTAGCTTATTCATTCCCTTGTTGATAGACATCTGGGTTGTTCCCAGTTTCATATTATACTGCAAAAAACTTCAGGAATTTTTGTGCTTTTTTTTTTGTCCTGAGTAAATTTCTAGAAGTGAAATTGATAAGTTTTATAGTACATGCATGTTTAACTGTGTCAGAAACTGACAAACTATTTTTCAAAGTACTTATGCTATTTTACCACTCCAGCATGGGAATTCCAACTGTCCACATGTTCACCAGAGCTTGATAATTTTCACTTGCTTTGAACTTTATATATATAACTTTATACATAACTTCACATATTCTAATATGTGTGAAGTTATATATAATCACATTTTGGTTTGAATTTGCAATTCTTTGATAGTTAGCAATGTTGAAAATATGTCTAAGTGGTTATTGACCATTTATTTGTCTTTTTGAGAAATAAATATTAAAGTCATTTGGCCATTTTTATTATTGACTTACCAGAATTTCTTTTAAATTTTGGATATAAGTTATTTGGCAGATATATGTATTATGTGCCTTACATGGCATGCCTAAAGAGCAAATGTCTTTAATTTTGTTGAAGTTCAATTTAGCAATACCTTTTTTATTTTCTATTTGGCTATATGGCTTAGCCTATGCTTCTAGGCAACAAATCAGTACGGTATGCTACTGTACTGAATAGCGTAGGCAAGTATTATATAATGGTGGTAGTATTTGTGCATCTAAAATATCTAAACAGAAAAGGTAAAGTAGAAATACGGTATTATGGGATCATCTGATAGCACCACTTTGTATATGTAGCCTGTCATTGACCTAAATGTAGTCCTGTGATACATGATTATAATTATAGTTTTTACTTGACGGTCCATCTCAAATTGATTTTTCTGTATGATATATATACAAAAGGTAGAATGTGAGGCTTTTTTTTTTTCTTTTCAAATGTACATCATTAAACTGGCACAATTTGTTGAAAAGACATTTTACCATTGTATTACCTTCAATAAAGTCAACTGATCATTCACATATGGGACTATTTCTGGACTTTATTTTATTGCTATCATTGACTATGCTAATACCATACTGTCTTGATTTCTATAATTTTATAGTAAATTCTGAATCAGGTTGAAAGTACCTAATGTCATTCTTTTTTAATAATTGTCTTGATGATTACAGGTCCTTTGCATTTTCACATAAATGATACCCTTCATCGGTTTCTATAAAAAGGTCAGATGGAATTTTGACCGTATTGCTTTGAACTTGTAGATAAGTTTTGACAGGATTAGTGTTTAAGCTTCTATTCCATGAACATAGTATAGCTTTCCATTTATTTAGGTTTTCTTTAAAATTTCCTTACAGTCTTTTACAGTTTTCAGTATAGATATCTAGCATATATTTTATAAAATTTATCTCTAAGTATTTATGCTTTCAGATGATATTGGAAGTGGTATTCCTTACATTTAATATTTTATTGTTTAATTTGTCAGTAATAAAGAGAATTACAATTGATTTTTGTACATCGATCTTGTGTCCCGAGTCCTTGCTAAATTCACATATTAGTTGTTGTATTTTTATATATTCCTTATGATTTCATACATTAGACATAATTTCTTTCTTTACAATTTATGTATCTTTTATGCTGCCTAGGATAGACAATACAATATTTTATAGAAGTTATTACAGCAGGTGTCCTGACTTTGGTATCAATATTTGATAGAAAATATTTTCTGTGTTACTATTATGTATTTTGTTACATGCAAAGTTTTAAATTATTGTTGCCTTTTGTCAGATTGAGGACTTCTTTTTCTTTGTTTACTGATACATTTGTTTTTCAATCATGGATTGGTTTTGAATTCATCAAATTGTTTTTTTCTGTATATTCTGAGATTATAATTCGTCACACAGTTTTTCTCCTTTTTTTGTTCACATGGGAAATTGTATTGTTAATAATTTACTGTCAAATGTTAAAACATTTAAAAACATCCTTTCATTTCTAGACTAAACCTCACATGTTTGTGATATGTTATCATTTTATATATTTTTATATATTTCTGGTTCCAATTTGCTTTTTTTTTTTTTTGGAGGTAGGATCTTTCTGTATTGCCCAGGCTGGTCTCAAACTCCTGAGCTCAAGATATCTTCCTGCCTTACCCACCTAACTGCTGAAATTACAAGCATGAACTACCACACTCAGCGAGAAATTTTGTGTCTATGCTCATGGGCAATATTGGTCTACAATATTCATTGCTTGTGTTGTTCTTTGGTATCAAGGTCTTTCTGGACTTATGAAATGAGCTAGGAAATGTTTCTTCTTTCTTTTCTAAAAGAATCCAAGCGATAAGATCAGAAAAGACCAAGTCCAGGACTAAAATGATTCACAGCCATGTGACTTTGAACAATTAACTTCTATTCTCCGGGGGTTTGTCTTCTCATCTCTAAAGTGGGGTGGATAATGATAATGGTAATGACCAGCCAGTCGTGGTGAAGAGTAGATGAAGTGATACGGGACCAACTGCCCAGCAGTGCACTCAGTGGGCCCTCTACATATGGGATGTGTTCTTTTAATTAGTGACTGCTAGTCACTACTAATTACTAGTCACCAGACAGACCAGAAATCTAGCACAAGACGATTCTCAAGGTTCTTTGTGCTGTAAAATTTCAACACTCTTTTTCTTTCAAAGATCTTACTATTGGACAATTGCATCACATTGGCAGAGCTTTAAAAATTTCTTTTAACTGTCATCTTAGGCGATGCTCTTGTAGCCTGCAGAGAGTGTCATCATTGATCTAAGTCCTTCCTTCAATGGATGAGGGAACTGAAGTTGGTGAGCCAGGCGACTTGCCTCAGGTAACCTGGCGAATTAGTTGCTATCACCCATTGTGGAACCAGAGTTGCAGGCAGGGAGCAAGAGGGCTGGAGAGGTACTGATTCTCCCCATGTTATGGCCACTACAGGACCCTTCTCACCCCACTGGGGGTCCCCTCATGAGAAGGCACCTTTGGAAGTTTCCAACATAAAAAATCAGGTCATAAATCAGCTGCTTCCTAAGCCCAGCAATGAGACGTAAACAAATTTCTAACTTCATTGAGTCTCAGGTCCCCTGTTTGAAAAAAGATGAAACTTGTAACAACAGCCATTATTTATTGGGTGCTGGTGTATGACAGAGGCTGTACAGCAGAATTACATGTATAATTTATTTAGTCCTCCTGACGATCCTGCAAGGGAAGTATATTAGCCATAAGAGAGAAAAGTGTGTTTCAAAGAGATTAAATCATTTATCTAAGGTCAAGAAAGACCCCCATCCAGGACTGAAACCCAGGAATAACTGACCCTCCTTTCCATGTTAAAACTGGTCAAATTTATGCTTTAAATACATGTTATTTAATCAGTTAAACTGCAACAAAAGCTAGATTTTTTAAAAAAGCATCATCCATAATCAGATATAAAAGTTGAAGAGAGGAACAACAACAAAAGGTAATCACATTCACAGGAATAGATTTTTGCCAAAATTCATCCAGCTGTATTCTTAGGATTTGAGAATTTTTACTGCATGTAAAATATGCTTGAATAAAGTACTTCTGCCTTTTTAAAAAAGTAATTAGACCCCAAATCAGAATTCTCAAATGTCATCTGAGTCTCTTATTCGCAGAAAAATCATTCTAGACTATATCTAAAATAAATCATCCTCTCAACTCCTGTTCACCTTTAAAAATGCGTTTTCTTTCTTGTTACAAAAGCAATACCTGTTCCTTGTAGGAAAATTAGAAAATACACATGAGAGAATGTTCAGAAATAAAAAATAGCCAGGGTTCTTATATAATAAGATTTTACACTCAAGTGTATTTCTTTTTAATACTTTTCAGTGTCTGTATATTTATTTAGGTACATACATAATTATGTAATAAACATGAAGTTCCAAAACAGAGGATCTTATCTTACAAGTTATTTTATGATAACACTGAGGAACTCTACTATGGAAGGCTTGCTATGCTAGTGAAAGTTCATCTAAAATAAGAATTCTAAAATTAAGGTCCATGATGCCTTGGAGTTCTTGGGAAGTATCTCAGGGGGCAAAGTGTGGGGAGAAGATGAAGATCAAATGAAGATCAGGAAGAACTGAGGTCTGACCCTGCCATTCACACTCCACAGAGCTTCCTTCATTTATTCCAATACTCGGTTCCCATGTAAGATATCATTTGGAAAGGAATTCCATTGCCAAAAATAAAATAAATAAAGGTAATCATGACCTGTAAGTGACATCATTCTCATTTCTGCTTAATTTCTTTTCAAAATGAAAACAGTTTTTGTTGTTGTACACTTGTAAAGTAGCAGTTTTATGTTTTTCAAGATTTAAATTGTCCAGAAATGTAGACTTAAAGCTTCCAAAGTCACCCATTAATCTCATTACTCTTGAGACATTGTGGGATGTATCAAAATGATAACGGTACATCCATCACATCCTGTCTTTTTTCCTTAATACAGACCATTTCCTGTGTCGCTTCTTGGCCTTTCAAAACATGATTCTTGATAATTTCCTATTTGTGTTATTTTATTGGGCATATTACTAGGAAAAAAGAGACAAGTTAAGGCTTACAAAGAATTTTATTTTACAAAATGTCTCACTTTAACACATTGCTTATCCATGTAAACACTGCAAACGGAACATTCTGCACAAACACAATTCCCCCAGGTTTTAAAAGTTCCATGTTGGCAGGTCACCATGACAAGAAAGGTTTCTCAATTTTCCACTGAAATGCCCTTCATGGCATAGGCGGGTATTATCCAGAATTCCCAAGGAAGTTCTGGAGGAAATTCTGGTGGTCTCTCCCAGACCCATAATGGCTTTGACATTTTTTTCTTTGTCTTTAAATTTATTTTAGTTGGCTGCATTTTTTTTTTTTTTTTTTGTCTTATGGTTATTTAACTTAATCTCGCATTGCTCATGAGGTTTGTCTCAACTTTTTTTATTTTATTACTGTAAGCAGCACTGCAACATCTCTTCTTCTACATAAATAATTCTTTGTATCTCTGATTATTTCCTTACAGATAAATCCTAGAAGTGGAATTATCAGGCCAAATCCTATAGACATTTATGGCTTTTCATATATATGCCAAATTGTCTTTCAGAAAGGATGTACGAATCAATAATCTCATTATTTTACCTCACCCTCACCAATACTAGATGGTATCACAAAAATGTAATTGATAGGTGAAATATGACATCTCATTATTGTCTTTCTTGGTATTTCTGTACTACTGAAATAAAAGGATTTTATGAGTTTGTTAGACATTTTGTCTCTCACTTTGTAGAATATATGCTTTTATACTTTGTACATATTTCTATTGGAGTGCATTTATTTTGTTATTAATATATTTTTTAAAATATTAAGGGGTTATAAAAGTTTGTTACTGGATACCTTGTATAATGCTTAAATTTGGGGCTTTTAGGATTTCCATCACCAGAATAGTGTCCAGTGTACCTGAAAGTCAATTTTTATACTTCACTCTCTGCTACCCTGACCTCTTCTTGTTTTCCAGGGCCTTTTACATCTCTTTGTGCCCATGTGTGCCTCATGTTTTAGCTCCCAATTATTACAGAGGACCTGTGGTGTTTGTTTTTCCATCCCTGAGATAGTTCACTTAGGATAACTGGTCTTCAATTTCATTCAAGTTGCTGCAAAAGGTATTATTACATTCTTTTTTATGCTTGAGTGGTACTCCATGGTGTGGTATATACACACACACTTACTTATATACACCACATTTTCTTTATTCACTTGTGAATTGATGAACACTTAGGTTGATGCTACATCTTTGCAATTGTGAATTGTGCTGCTATAAATATTTGAGCACAGCTGTTTTTTTGATAAAGTGACTCCTTTTCATCTAGGTAGATACCTAGTAGTGGGATTGCTGGATTGAATGCTAGATATACATTTACATTTTACTTTTACTTGCAATGCTTTATCTTTTTAATTGTTTCATCATTTTTTATGTTGAGAAAGGTCTACTTTATATTTCACTTCCAGGATGACCAAATAGCGACTTCAAAGATTAACAATAAATTACCTTCATTTTCTTCTTCCTGCTTTATGTTTTCATGTTTGTGTAAATATTTTTATTTAAACAAATAGAAATTTAAAGACACATAGTATGTGTATATGTGTTAAATTCATCTGGATTTTATTTTAGTATGTTGTTTAAAGAAGGTATTTAGGTTATTTTTTGTTTTGTTTTCCTTCTAACTAGTTAATAAATTATCCCAACATTATTGTTGAATAATTTTCTTTTTTTTTCTCACTGGCCCCAAGTGCCATCTTAATCATATACTTAATTCTTATATATACCAAGATATTTTTCTTGGATTTCTATTGTGTTTCATTGATCCATACTTCCAATCTTGTGCCAATACCCTCCTTTGACATTATTGTAGCTTTATAATACATTTTCATATCTGTTTTTGTTATATTTCCTGTAGTCGCTCCCCTTCTTATAAAAATGCTTTAAATGTTTTTCTGAAATACAATAAACATAGCAAGAGTGCATATGTGTGTCATCAGTGAATAGGCCAATAGATTTTTACATCTGCCTAGTCAACAGGCCAATCAAGAAATAGAATGTTACCAGCACCCCAGAAGCACCATCCCCCCGTCAAGTTCTCACCCAGTTACTACCCACTCCAAGGTTGACCATGAACTTGACTTTGACCAAGACCGACTTTGCCTGGTTTTGAACTGTATATAATAAGAATCAGATTGTCCTTTCCCTTTGTGTCTGTCTTCGTGTATTCAACTTTATGTTTTTGACAGTCACCCATAATGTTGGGCGTAGTTTTAAATTGTTCTTGTGCTTTGCTATATAACATTCCTTTGTATCACTATACCATGATTTATTTATTCATTCTACTACTGATTTGCATTTGAATTAATTTCCAAGTTAGGAGTTGTTGCAAATAATGCTGCTAGGCATGTTCTAGTATTATATGTGAACAGGTGCTTGCAATTCCTTGGTGAGTGTGTGTGTGTGTGTGTGTGTATATATATATATATATATTTTTTTTTGTTGTTGTTGTTCAGTCCATTCCTCAGAGTGGAATTACTGGGTCACAAAGCATGTATATGCTCCTGTTGGTAGATAATAACAGTTTTCCAGAGTGGTTGTAGTAGTTTACAATCTCACCAGCAGTGTATGAGTGTTCCAGTTACACACATGCCAACACTTAATATTTTCTGTATTACTTATTTAGTCATTCTGGTATAGATGGTCTTGAGGTTTGAATTTACATTTTCTTAATGACTCATAAGGCCACATGCATTTATGTAGCTTTGTTGTTCATTTGTAAATCCCTTCAACTGCCTCTTTAACTCTTTAGCCTTGCTTTTATTGAGTTCTTTAAAAAATGATGTGTGGAAGGTCTTCATATATTTGGGGTTTGTGTTCATTGTTAGGTATGTATACTGCAAATGTCATCTCTTACTCTTTGGGGTGTCTTTTCACTCTTTTGTGTCCTCTGATGTTTTAATATATTTTAATATAATGATATGCATTACTTTTCTTTTATGATTGACATTTTATGTAATATGCTTAAGAAGTCTTTGTCTTACCAAATATCACAAACATATTTTCTCATACAGCTTAGTTATTTTAATATTCGCTAATCTTTAGATAAGTACGCCATCTTTTGTTTATAATGTGCGTAGAAGGATGAAATACATTTTTCTACATAGCTGTCGGACTGACCCAGAAGCGTTTATTGAAATAACTGTCTTTTCTCTATGGTATTGGTGATGCAGACTGCACAGAGGAATAGTACACATCCATGATAATGAGTGAGTTAAATCATGAGTGAGTTGGGACATGCACTGTGGCACGCGAGGGGGGACGGGCGCTGGAGCCGGAGCCGGAGCAGGTGCCGTGCTCTGTGCCCGTGTGGAGTTTGACGCACCCCGTGAGGAGTGCGGACTGCGGGGCCTGCGCGGACCCTCCTGGAAAGATGAAACCTGATGAGACTTCTGTGTTTGACCCAAGTCTACTCAAAGAAGTGGACTGGAGTCAGAATACGGCTAAGTTTTCTCCAGCCATTTCCCCAACCCACCCTGGAGAAGGCTTGGTTTGGAGGCCTCTCTGTACTGCTGACTTAAATAGAGATTTTTTTAAGGTACTAGGGCAGCTGACAGAGACTGGAGTTGTCAACCCTGAACAATTCTTGAAATCTTTTGAGCATATGAAGAAATCAGGGGATTATTATGGTACAGTTGTGGAAGATGTGACTCTAGGACAGATTGTTGCTACAGCAACTCTGATAATAGAACACAAGTTTATTCATTCCTGTGCTAAGAGAAGAAGAGTAGAGGACGTTTTTCTTAGTGATGAATGCAGAGGAAAGCAACTTGGCAAACTGTTATTATCAACCCTTACTTTGCTAAGCAAGAAACTGAACTGTTATAAGATTACTCTTGAATGCCTACCACAAAACGTTGGTTTCTATAAAAAGTTTGGATATACAGTATCTGAAGAAAACTACATGTGTTGGAGATTTCTAAAGAAAAAATATTTCAAGAAAGAGAACTATCAAAGGCACTAATGGTACAAAGCTATCCTCTTCCTGGAGTTAAAATACTATGTTGCTGTGACCCAGTAACCTCCATAAATACCAGACTGAAGAAAAACATTGTTAATACTGCAGGTATGACATTGAGAGGATTATATTGGGCTGGTGGGACATTCTGTGAGTTCAGATCACAAATGATTATTATAAAGGGGATGGTTTTTAACCAAAAGAATATATTTTTAACTTGAATCTTTTCTTGTATTGTATTTTTCTAAAGTCTGCCTTCATTTCTTGGTAGTCAAGAATTTGGGCAGTAAGGAATCATACACCTGATATCAGTACTGCTCATTCAAAAAGTATACATTGAATAAGGCTGTTTCTCATCACATGCATACAATGTAATATTTGTTTCAAAGAAACTGATATATACACTTGGGGGAACATATTTCCTATATAACAAATCAAGTTGGATAAATTAGTCACAACTAAATATACAGCAGTCCAATATTTCTTGACCCTAACAGTAATAGAAATGAAAATTAACTTATGTTACAAGATTCATAGTAAAATAATTTAAATGTTTTACTGTTTATATAGTTCTGTGTAGACAAAGTACCATCTGTCTTATCTGCAAAATATAATAATTACCATTTGTTAAAAATAACTACGTAAGAGCAATTACAATGGGACATCTAAGGTACTTTTAAATAGTGAATTAATAAATCTTAGCATAGGTAGAAATGCCTGCATTTCTTTATTCATGCGTACCTGAAGCCTGTTTTCTGAGTAATATCTTTATGAAATGGAGTCTTCTAAAGTTAAGTGGAATCATACTGTTATTTGTCACATTCTTAAAATGGTGATGGAAGCTTTTCTTTTGTGATTATAACGATACTATTATTCTGGTCATTATCCTGTTTTGATTTTATTTAATTATTTTTTATAGTCGAAGAATTGACACTTCAGTGGTTCTAATCTTTTGTATTCCATGTTATAATAAACCTATTCATATGATGGATGGTCATCTGTTAGAATTTTCTCTGTGCTTTTCTGGAGTTTTCTACTAACTATAAGTCATGGTGCATAAAATTTGAGTTTTGTATTTATTGTCTGTGAAATGAACTTGGAAAGTAAAGACCATGTGTTTCACATCCCTTATCACCACAACTGGATTTTAGATTTCAGCTAAAGTTAGCTTTCCAAAACAACAGAAATCCTTCACCAACAGAGCCAACATTACTTACCTGTTCAAGCCCTGCACAGGTGAACTTATCTGTCTCTAGTGAAAGCAACAAAAGTTAGGTCTGACTTTTCAAGAGTCTTACAACATTGGCAGACAGTAGCTTTCTTAGGTAATAAATTCTGTTCAGAAATAGGCCTAACAGCAGCACAGCAAGAACTGTCATTACAAAATAAATTTTTTTTCTACAAAAAATTTTAAAAATTAGCTGGCTGTGGTGGCATACACCCATAGTCCTAGCTACTTTGGGAGGACTGCATGAACCCAGGATTTCTGGGCTACATACAGTGAGCTACAATCATGTCACTGCACTTTACCCTGGGTGACAAGGGAGACTCTTTTTTAAAAAAGGCTACTAAAAGGCAAAATTAAATGCTTTATTACATTTCTTACTGCGCAGCAGTTTGAAGTAAAATTATAAGGTATTTCCATAAATCTCTTTTCAGTGGTATTCTTAAGGGTTCCTCCTAAATCCCCTCACAGGAAGTAGTTATAGGTAGGGTTTAGTAAATAGGGATTGTCATTGGGCTGGGCACAGTGACTAGCCTGTAATCTCAGCACTCTAGGAGGCGGAGACAAGTGGATTAAGTTCGGAGTTTGAGACCAGACTGAGCAAGAGGGAGACCCCATCTCTACACCTCTAGACCCATAAGTAGTCCCAGCTACTTAAGAAGCTGAGGCAGGAGGGTTCCTTGAGCCCAAAAGTTTGAGGTTGCTGTGAGCTATGATGCCATGGTACTTTACCAAAGGTGTCAAAGTGACACTTAGTCTCAGAAAAAAAAAAATGTCATTGAAGACAATCAGTCATGGTCTCTGTCTTTAGTTGATAGGAGTATGTTTATGATTTTCTAAGCTATATGGTCAGTAAACCTGAGTATTAAAAAATGCTATATGAAACATTTATAGATTATATTCACATTTTTAAGCATTTTTAGTTTTGAAAAGGACAGATTTTTTACTGTGCACATATGCTCTGTGTATTTATACTTCATTAACTGTAAGACGCACTCTAACATCTGACATCCGGACACATTTTATGACCAATGGCTTGTCATATCATTAGCAATGTTTTGCCCTTTAGTGGTTATCTAAAATGATGATGCAATTGTGATGGGACCTTAGATTTGATGAAGCACCAACTGTAGGTCGGCTAAGAGGGGAAGATGGTACTGTAAAAGCAAGAAGTATTTTTTTAATAAGCTGGAAGCTATTCTATGGATCACCTACCCTTTCCTTCAGAATTCCATCACCTCCAAATCCCTCACCTAATCCTTAAAAATATACTTGAGCTGGAATTTGAGGTTTGCATGGATTACTGATAATTTTCAGTGTCTTTGTGACCAAAGTGCTTTGGAGAATACTCTTAATATGGCTTAAAAAAAATTTTTTTTATTTAGTTTTTCTTTTTGTTGCAGTTGTCACTGCTGTTGTAGCTGGCTGGGACCAGATTCAAACCCGCCACCTTGGGTATGTGGGGCCGGTGCCATACCCACTGAGCCACAGGCGCCACCCCTGGAGAATACTCTTAAGTGCATTTCAATATTCAAATGTCCACTTAACCCTTCTTAGTCTGTGGTGTATAAAAAGATTACTTTTATCTAGAAAGTAACTAAATAAAGAAGTTCTGAGACGTAAGCAGTTATGAATGAGCTTATCAATCTTTTTTGAGGTATAATGGCACAACAGTTTTAATACAACCACCAATCTTCACAAAATAATTTTAATACTTTGTGCCTGGGCTAGCAGCATCTTGCACTGTGACATTCCTATACATACATGA
>CAUYPK010035906.1:0-80816 GCA_963574355.1 Loris lydekkerianus | reverse complement strand
GATATTGGCTGTGGGTTTGCTGTAGATGGCCTCTATTAGTTTAAGAAATGTCCCTTCTATACCAATTTTCTTAAGTGTTCTGATCATGAAGGGATGCTGGATGTTATCGAAAGCTTTTTCTGCATCAATTGAAAGAATCATAAATGTAATTCAACACATAAACAAATGTCTTTAGAAAAGACTAAGTTACAACAAATTTTAATTCACTGGAACGAAGAAAATGCACTTAATTATAATGATAGATTTAGGAATAAGGTAAAAGTTTTGTTGCCAAAAAAATGTGTGAAATGTAATCCAGATTTTTCCATCAAAAGAACCCCAGGAAATATTTTGAGCGTTCAGTGAGCTTTGCTTTTGTCTTGTTCTATAGTAGAAGTTCTGGTGATGCAGACTCTGAGAAAAGCAAGATTTCTTTCCTAAGAAATTTACATCCTGTGTTGGCTGTGTTGTCTATAATGGAGGTTTTAATAAGTTGCTGATCTATTGTTTCTAGAATGCAGAAAAACAAGAAGAAGCTCTGAGATTAAAAACCATAAAATAAAGTAAGTGACAAATATACAAAATCACCTAAAAGAGATAAATGACTCCTTGGCAACAGGAAGAGTTGGCTGGAGCAAAACTGCTTGTGTTCCTATAAAGAAAAGTGCGGCTATCAAAAGAGAGGAGCAGGTGGTGAGAGAGATGGATTTACAGTGTGTCCCAGCAAGGTAAGGTAGGGGGTGGGGGGAAGAGGCCAGCTATGCCCATTTGGACCTCTCTCTCCCTTGGAAGGCCTCTTGGTGGGGATGGTACATGGACTATCAGACCACCTGGATCCTCCCTGAGCTCTTCTTCATTTGAGCAGCTTCTTAAAATCCATCATTGTAACAGTTCTTTTCATGCAATACTTAGAAAATACACACATACACACACCTCTAGGCTTGTCATTGCTATGAAGTTCACCATCTTGTATAGTTTCTTATGAGTAATTGCTATAAGTTGACTTTTCCATGAGAAGAGAGTATAGACAGGGTGAACATCTTCCATCTCTTTTTCACTTATGGTAACTCAGATTTATAATTCAGTCCCTTTTTAATATTCTACTCTCCCCCCAACCTAGTGTCACAAAGCATTACCGTACGTGACAAAACATACTGAAGGCGTTTGTCAGGAAAATAGAGAAGAGTCTTATATCTCATCTCTAAGAAAAATAAATCACATTAGACACTGATGTTACTGCTTTCCTTAGTCACATCCCACCTTGGATGCCAGTGGCGCCACCTGAAGTTGTGCAATGCAACAGCCCAGTATGATTTAGCTCTACCTCAACTCTGATTCCCAATTTTTTATACTCCCAGCCCCAAAAAGATAGTCAAAGGAAAACATTCTTCTGAAGCTATGGTTTCCTTGAGAAGGAAATTTAAGAACCATTTAACTCCACTGGAGTATTTTCTCAGTGCTCCCTATGCCTTCTATGGATTATTAATTTCTTCAAAACACACACAGGGTCCTCTCGGGAGGAATTCTGGTGAGCAGTTGCCCTCGTTGCCTTACAAGAAGTTGGGACAGCAAGCATCTGTTTTGTTCAGATTGCCTCCACTTAGCATTGGGACAACTCAAGCGTTAGGAAAATATAATCAATGCTTGAGTCAATCCTTGTTTCTGGGACTCAGATGAGACACAATTCTTGGACTTGCAAAGGTCTAGATCAGATATTAGACTTCACTGTGTTCTTCACAACAAAGTTACTCTCTAGACATCCCTGGAGGACCGTCTGCTGGTGTCCCCTTAGATACTGCCACCTGCCATATGCATTTCTGTCCACCTGCATGGAACAGGAAATCAGCCCTAGCACCCCCCCCAATCCAGCATTACAAGATATCATATAATTCTGAATCCAATTGTGTGGTGCAGATGATTCTTCTGTAGAAGCTCAAGAGAAAAGTGCAGGAATTGGAGAACCCAGGATGGAGAACATATGTCAGGTAAAAAAAAATGTTATCCATGAAAGAATAGGCACATGCACTTTTTACAAGCTTTCCATACTTTTTTTTTTTTTTTTTCATGAGGCTGGCATGTCTGTCTGAATCACCTCATCTAACTTGGATTTTCAAATCCCTTGGGAGAAGAAACTATCTCTGTCAAAATTGTTCAGATTCACTTGCTTCCAGACACATGTTGCATTTCATTTTTCTCAATGTGCTGATGATATCCCAAAATATTCTCACCATTTTTGATCCACTATTGCCTTCTGAAATTCTTCAACTTACCTTACCTAAGTCCCTCTGGACCTCTCTGTTTGGGAAGATGCATAGGAGCCATTTCTATAGATGGATCTGTTCTCATGCGATTGTGAAATTGTAGCTCTTAACAATGAAGACTCCAGTGGCCTTGGGATGAAATTTCATCAGAGAAAGAATCAGACAAATAAATCTGTCATCAGTAATTGCAACCTATTCAATCAATACATAGCTAGTATACAAGAAATTGGAAATTGTAAGGAATGGCGTATCATCTTTCACCAGAACAAATCTGGCTAAATCCTAGGATTATCATTTATTTGTTATTCCTCTACCCTCCTCTTCTTTGATCCCTCTGTAAAACAGAAAGAGAATTGATTTTGTGGTTAAACACACAAGGGTTAGAGTGTGACCACCTGGTGAACCATGAGCAGGTGGCTTCACCTCCCTGAACCTCAGTTCCTTGCAAGTGCAAGATGAAAGTGATAACGTCAACCACGCAGGACTGCCATGCAGGTTAGATGACGTGGTATATGCAAAACACGAAATGTCTACCAGAGAGGATATAGCCATTCATAGTAATTGCAGTAACAGAAGTGGTGGTAGTCATAGTAGTTTTAACACCAGTAGAAAGAAACTTTTGTCCTAGGCATATGACACTTTAACTAGACCTGCTATAATCTCCATAAAATTTGTACTTAGAAAAACCATGGTGGTCTTGTAATATCCTCTCCTGCCCTAAACGTAAGTCCTCTGTGAATTATGATAATATATGTTATATTAAATGAACAGATAGTCTTGAGTTCCAGGCCTAAAGTTAATCACAGATACCATCCTCAGGAGCACGAGATCCAATGGCAGACACCTTTCTTACCAGAAATCCTTCCTTAGACTTAGCACTTAGCAGCCTTTTCCCATTTGTGCCAGTTTGTCACCCCAGGCCAAGCAAAATGAATCTAATTGCTCTTCTTTATGAGAGCTCTTCGGCTATTGGAACAAAGGGATCATGTTCTCCAATCCCCAGCATCCTCTTCTGAAAACTCTACATCCTCAAATCATTTTTCCATGTTGCTCATATTTTGGACTTTCAATGTCTTGAATGTCAATGTGATGTCAAGACTAAAATCTCTAACACAAACTATGGCAGGGTACAGAGAGTAGAGAGCCACCTATGACCTGCATCGTGTGTTTATCAATGCAGCTAAATACGTGTGCAATTTCTTCACATTGTAAGTTATCAACTGAAGGATTCTGTAAAATATCCAAACATATGATGTATATGTGTGTCTGTACGTGTAAGTTGTATATGTATTTGCGTACATCTTCCTCTTTCTCTGTCCTTCCCCCCGACCCTTGTCCATAGTTTCTATTGCACTCGTATGCTATGAAAATTAAATAAGTTTACATTTAAACTGTTTTGAATGACAGTTTGTACAGAGTACAGTGTGATGTTCTGTACTTCATGTAAGCAATAAATGAATGCCAGGAATTATTGTTATTTTATCTTTATTTACGAAGAGCTGTGATAGTTTCTGGGCACTAAGTGATATATAAAATATCACCCCAACCTTTTAAGAAATATGAGCCTTGGGAGAAACAAAGTTTGAACATGATGGGTTCATTACTGTTTCAGAATTAGGTATAGGGTACACAGAACACGACCAACTATATTAAGTCCATATGGGCAATGAAGGGAGAAGGTGGCACAGAGAACCAAGAAAATATTTCTGGACAATAGGACCAAGTGAGTATAGAACATTTTAAAGAAGAAACTGGAAATATCCAGAAGAGGTAGGCTTGTTTTAATCTGGGAGAACAGTGTTATGCAAAGAGGGTGATATTGTGATACTCGGACATTTGGAGACAGGCAGAGTTTGATAGATTTCCATGATGTCGGCTTCTGGAAATGGTTACAAATGTCAAATATCTAGTTTACAGGAAGTTGTCATCTCATCTGATGGGATGCTTGCCAGTTTACTTTTGAGAAACTGTCTAGCCCTGTGTGGAAGTCTCAGCTGTCCAAGCTGTGTGAATGTGGATTTGGAGTTTCCCTACCTAGCACTCTAGTTTCTCCCTGAGCAAAATGGGTGCAACGATCCCATTAAAAATGGGATAAAACACGGGAAGTCACTGCCCTTATACTAATTAGGATGCTGCTGGCGTTTCCGGTTTATAGCATGATATTTAAGAGTGTCATTGACTAAAGAAAATATACAAGTGCTCTAGATGCTACATTCGTAACAAAAGGAAGGTCAAAGATGTTTGCCATGAAAAATCAATCACCAGATGTTAAGCATGTGAAGGAGGAGGAGGATGAGGAGTTAGGCACAGGGAGGACTGCCTGCTTTGAAACCTCCCCTCCTTTTAGGCAGTGGTCTGGCTAAATCACTCTATTTTCTTCCCCCCAGAATCTTTTGTAAATACACAAATCTTTAGCTTAAAAAGACTGTCTCACTTCATTTTACATATCTTCCACATCCAAAACAGTTTCATCTGATGACTGATTATTTTGTAGCACATCTTCCAATGTTTGCTTCTGTGACTCATCTGACTCATAGAAATTAGACCGTCTGGGTACATTTCCCCCTTCCACTGATGGAAGCAGAGCCTTTCAGTCTGTAAATACACAGGGTCGATTTTACTTCTTTTGCTAAACATTTCTCAGTCAATCAAGGATTGCTTGTACGAAAGAATAAATGAAGACTATATATCCCATAGTGGAGAACTACTAATGCAATTTGGGGCAGTTAATGGATTTTCTTTTTCCTTTATATTCTATACCAAAATCTCATCTGAGAAGCTGGCATGACAAATGTAATTCTCTTTCTTGCTCTTCTGTCTTTATTCCTTTTTTTCAAGATCCCTTCTTCCAACATCTCCTTTTGGCAGTAAAGATGACATTTATTGAATACCTACCGTATGCTTGAGAGATGTCAATGGAGACTCAATAATTATTGGCCTTCAGATGTGTCTTGCAGAGAGACAGGGTGTGATTGACAGCATAGGGAATAATACACAAGGGCAAGATCAAATGACAGACAAGACTCTCTGTGGGAAGTGATGAGGTTAGGGGATGTTTTCCTGAAGTGTACGATCCTTTAGCTCAGTTCTGAAAGATATGCGTGAGGGGTAGAAGCCAGAAGGGGAGGAGGCAAAGGAGAATGGCAGTCACCGAGTGTTTACTATACTCTGGGTCCTGTGAATTATCACCTTTCTAAACGACAATTCTCTGAAGCAGGGGCAGATGTTACAACCATTCTACAGATGTGGAAGCTGAAGGCTCATAGAGAGAAATGATTTACTCACAGCAAGTAAAGGGCACGACAGGGACTTGAGCAATTTCCAAGCCCATGCGCTGCGCTGTGGAATTCTGTTCCCTTTCCTGATGGGAATAGAAAAAATATGGAGCTAAGTGATGGTGTAGACATTTTAGGTAGGAAAGAGGGCCGGTGAAAATACTGAGAAGCTGTGAACAGCAGCAAGTCTTTGACAGATGGCCCTGGGTGGCAGCATTAGAGGGGCCTCGATGACCTCTGCACTGACCTCCGGGCACACTAAATAAATGCCTCTGTGTGTCTCTTGTATCTCGGCAGAGGATTCCAGCTGACACAGAATCAATATAAATGTATCCTTTGGACATAGTTTTGAAAACCTGTTCCTGGATGGTCATAATCAGTAATCATGGGCTTTTAGGGGGAAGCTGGCACAGTGAAGTCTTTTGGGCAAAAATCCTCATTTTAGAAAACAAGAAATGGCTCAGGCAAAGGGAAGAAATGGCTCAGAGAAACAGAAAGGGAAGCTCAAAGTTGGGGTCCAGCACCTAACTTTCCTACCTTGAATGCTTTCTATTTTTAACTAATTAATCATCAGGGGGCACTGCCTTCCTGACCCAGGAGGCTATTTGTGGACTCAGGAAATGTGAGCACCTTCATGCCCACGATGGCTTCACAAAGCTGCAGGGCTGGGAATCTTACCTCCTATACCCTTCCTTACTCACACATCTGGTCAACCTCTAGATGTTTCTGAGTTGATACAAAGCATGTCTTATCTACCGAAGTGCTTGAGTCAGACACAGGACAGTGATCCCTGACATCTCACCTGCTACAATCAATTCACCATAAAGTCCATCTCCAAAACACAACTAGACCTACCCATCTTTGCTGCCACTACTTCAGCCCAAGCTGCAGCCCCTCTGTCCTGGTTAAGGCCACAGTGTCCACACATCAACTCTAGTTCTCATCCATGCACTCATCCATTTGTTCTTGGTCAACATATACGATCAGATCATTCCTGCTTCAGACAATAACAACAAGACAATAAAATCCCATCCCACAACTTCCCAAGAGTCTTTCCTTCTCTACAAAGTTCTGGATTATCCATCTCTGTCTACTTCCCCAAAGTTTGTAACATCAGCCCTACAGATTGTTTTTAAGGTTGTCAAACACTTTAAATCCCATCTTGACTCAAAGCCTTTACACCATGTATTCCTTGTATATGACGTGTTCTATCCCTACATATATTCTAACTAATGCTTCAGCATATTTTAATTCTCAGCTTTAAGAGAATAACGTCCGAGAAACATTTATTCATTTCTCCTTAACACCTCCTCCATATAAATTAAGTTCCAGTTATATTTCCTTATAAATCCAGAACAACAATATGACATTTAATTTTTCTTTTATAAGCAAACTATTGGTTTGAGTCAGACATCCAGTTCTGTGAGCTCTTCCTTCCTTATCTATGAAATTGTTATAATAAAAACTCTGCAGAATAGTTGTAAGGATTGGAAGGACGTTATTCTTTCATATTAATATTGACTAAATGGCATATTTGTTTTTTCATTCTCATGATACTTAACTAAGAAGAATGTGTTTCAATTCCATCCAGATAAACACAAAAGATGTCAAGTCTTCATCTTTCTTAGGGCTGAATAGTACTCCATGGTATACATATGCCACAGTTTGTTAATCCATTCATGGGTTGATGGGCAATTATGCTGTTTCTGTATCTTGGTGATTGTGAATCGAGCGGCAATGAACATTCTAGTGCATATGTCCTTCTGGTAAAAACACATCCACATGAAAGAAAAATACACAAGTACACTCTAGTGAAAGGAGGAAAGAGGAGGCAGAGGGGAGAGGGAAGGAGGGAGGGTGATTGGCAGGTTCCCCCTAATGTGCACAGTGTGAGGGTGCTCAGCACACCCCCGGGGTGAAGAGCTCAACTACAACTTGAACGTCACCTTAGACACACAAACAATGTAACCTAAACATTTGTACCCTCATGTTAATATGACATTTTTAAAAATGCGATTCTTTAACTTTATCCGTATCCCAGAATAATACCCTTAGGGTGGGGGATCAATCATGGATTAAGACCTAGGACTAACCTGACCGTCAACCAGAAAACAGAGACTTTTCTGGAATACTGTGTTTAAGAAGAAAGCTCCTGGACCATGGCTTTGTAAAA
The DNA here is from genome assembly GCA_963574355.1 of Loris lydekkerianus. NCBI lineage: Eukaryota > Metazoa > Chordata > Mammalia > Primates > Lorisidae > Loris > Loris lydekkerianus. The sequence goes on along the minus strand of CAUYPK010035906.1, from coordinate 73,128 downwards.
GAAAGTGGTTTCTGACCTACCTTGCATTATACGGAAACACTGTTTAGTTCTGAGCCATCAAAGACAAGTAAATAGGCAGAGAGACATTTCATTACTCTGCAATATCAACAGCCTGTTCTGGGCAAGTTCAACTACTTTAAGTTGGCAACAGTTAAAGAGAGAGGGATACATTTACAAAAGCTTTCTCGGTTGGGTGGGGATTCTTTCTGCCTTCTCCTACCCCGTACTGATAACTTCTTGGAACACATAGCTCTCTTAAATCCTGTTTTCCAAATTGCAGACCATTTGCAAAGTAATCCAGGACTGTTCCTGAATACATTTCCAATGGTCCTCCTGGAGAGCAAACACGTTTAAATGTGCCTATTCACAAGTTTAAAAAAGAATGCAAATATCTGCACATATGCACATTGAAATAGTTTTTTATGAGGTGTTTCAATAAAGCCGATATTTAAGTCCACAACAGCAAACAAACCAGAAATCAGAAGCAGAAGAGTTATTATGCTACCTGTGTATTTCATTTTAGGAAATTCATATGTTTTAGAAGAGTTGTCTGTACAACCATCATCCCGTAAATTGGATTATATTTTTAAAAGCGCTAAAGGAGGTAGCTATTTTAACTAGCTTCTGAAAGAAACCTTTGGGAAATCGAAGAGGCATTTTTGTAATGTGAATAATTGGCATCATTAAATTCACTTTGTAATCAGGGGACACTTACACCATGTTTAGACTCAAGCAGATGATTCATCCGCTTTTGGTTTGGGGATCCATTCATTCAGTAGCTTTATTCTTACGCTTACTATTCATGTATTCCTTCTACAAATATTTACTGAGTGCCTACCATAGGCCTGGCACGATGTTAGATGCTCGAGATACAGGAGGAAACGAGATATTATGTACTTTGCCCTCCTGACGTTTGTATCCTAGCAGGGGGAAGATGCCCAATAAAAACAAGTAAATACAAATATGCAATACAATTTCAAGTGTGTGTGTGTAAATATGTTATGAACAAGGATAAAGCAGTCAACGGGGAGAGGAAAGGATGTCTTGAAGGGGACTGGAATATTAAGTGGATGCGTCTGCCAATGGGAGAGCCAGGGACAGCCTCAAAAAATAAGCAAAGCGAAAGAGCAATCCATGAGAAACATGGGCAAGGGCCAGCCCAGTATGTACCTTCTACGCTATGGAAAGAAGGTATGCGTGAGCCAAGTATTCGCAACACTCTTCAGGAGATCCACGTCCCTCAGAATCTAGAGATTTCTGCTAAGATAGAAAGGAATGGCTTCCAAATACATCCACATGCTGGCCTATTCTTTCATCTACCTTCCTTCTTTTTTTACCCTCTCTGCTCCCCGGGCCCTTCCTTGACTCTTTCCCTGCCTTCCTTTTATCTTTTGTCTTCCACTCTCCAGTGACATTTATTGTGCAACTATTTCTTGCCAGACACTATGCCCGGGGGTCTGATGAGTGCCCCTCGTCCTTGGATGAAGAGGAAAACTCACTTTCTTTTCTTCCTGACATAAGCCTCTCTAATTATATCAAGACTAAAATTTTTCACGTGAGCTTCTCTGCTGAAAGGGAGGCTAGGGGGACACCTTGGGATCTAATACCCACAGGCTGGAATCCCAGCTCTGCTACTTCCAGATGTATTAGACCGGGCAGTGCATCTAATTTCTTTGTCCCAATTCTCTCATCTGTAAAATAAGGACAGTAATACACACTTTGTAGGAATGTTTGGAGAAGTATTAGCTTTATATATAAATGTTTCTGGAACATAAAACAGGTGAACAAAAGGCAGTGGTTATCACTTTATTATTTCTGCTTGCTCTCTTCCCTTCCAACTTTGGCCTCAATGTGGAGGAAGGGTATAGCTCCACTTATTTGGTTTAAAACTGAAATCAGCTTCTGATTCACAGTTTCCTCCAGTGTTGTAGAGCATTGTACTCATGGCTATGGAACTTATGGGACCAGAAAACCTAAGATGACCCAGAATGGAGGAGTGATAGAAGTCCGTTTCCATGGGAGCCTGCATCAGCAGCCTCTGTACCATCCACCCTTCCCTGTATCTTAACTCTTTGTTATGTAACTCTGAAGTTTTTCCTACTGAAAAAAGGCAACTCTATTTTTCCACCCTTTAATTTCCCATCTGGCCCTCATCCATACTCTGGGGGCCCATAGAATAAAGTAGGAAAGATGGTTTTCAGTTCTGAGCCTAGGGCTCAAACAACCACGTATACTTCCGGTTGACCTCCTGTGTAATCTCCATCATCATGAGAACATGGCCAAGATAGTTCCAAGAGGAGAGACAAATCCCGGAAGCCAAGCTGAGTTGCCCCAACCCGGCCTGGTCTAGAACAGGCAACCCCTTGCCAATGCTGAGATTTATGAAAGTAAATAAGTGCTGTTGTAAGGCATGGAATACCAGGATCACTCCTAAAGCAAAGTTATTATGGTGGTATTTGACCAGTATACTGGTTTATTTCACTCAAAAATATTTATTAATTTGTTCAAAGATATTCACTGTATGTCTGGGTTTGATTTGTCAGGCACCATGTTAGGTACTGGGGATACACATACAAACCAGAAGGGTATGGTCTCTGCTTTAGGAGAACTTACAGTCTGATAAAGGATAGAGACAAAGAAAGGTTACTGATGGAATTTAAACAGTATGTTTCAGAGACGGGACTTCCTGGAGTCAAGGCTTAGCCTGAGATGATTGGCTTAGTTTGCTCCTTATGGAAAGGGGAATTGTATCCCTGAGATGCTGTGATTTTTTTTATGGATATGTGGTAGTTGTACATATTTATAAGGTACAATATGATTTTTGATACATGTAATGAGGAGTAGGACTTACAAACTCCAGATTCCAACTCTGAAAGAATCCTTCCCAAAGCTTGCTTTAGGTAAGCTTTCACTTACAGCTAGGGGAACTGAGGACCTCAGAGGAAGGAAATGACTTTGCCAAGGAAACTCAGTGAATTGGTGGCAAGGCTTTATCTTGCAAACCCAGAGTCTCTGCCCCCAGGGCTGGTCATAGTTCTTTAGGACCCCAAACAAACCTTACAGTGCCAGTAAATCTCAAACTGTCGTAATATTCTTGGCCACAGTTTCATAGCTAATCTCATTTAATATAAGGTTAATCTCCATAATTATTATAATTCATAATTGTAACATGACCCTGTGCTTGCTCAGGTCATTTAAAGTGTGATAATAATCAGACCTCATAATTAATAATAGTAATTAATAACTTTCACTTACTGAGCCTCTGCTCCAGCCTTAGCACTTTGTGCTTTGGGTGTGAGAGCGCACGGACCCAGGTGCAGATAACAGTCCCTGTTTCACAGATTTGGAAACTGCATCTCAAGGAGATAAAGTTCTTACCCGATGTCACAGAGCAAGTGGCAGAAGGAAACAGACATGCATCAGAGGCCTGTGACCCTGCCACTTTTCTCTTAGGGATTCAGCTGTGGAGGTCTCCACCTGAAGTGACTGATTCAGACATGGCCTTCCGATGATGCTGTCTTTCTCAATGTTCCCCCTCTGCCTGGGTAAGGTGTGGCTGCAGCCCACTACAGTGTGATAAAGCTCACTCCATGCTTGGATCTTGCCTCTTTCTTCACACCATTTACCAAAGGATGCCTCTAGACTAGGAAGCTTTGAAGAAGACCTGGGGAGTCTGGAGCTTCTAAGCAAAAACAAGGAACTGACTCAGCAGGGCCTGGCCACTTTCAGAGTCTGAGGAGAGGTACATCAAAGCCATGAGAACTTGATACATTACCTTTGATGAGAGAACCACAGGAAATTATCAGCCTCACGCCTACAAGGACAAAGACAAGAAAAGGCCCATTTGGACCTCATCTCTGTCTGGATTGGAACCAGCAGGAAACAGAAGGGTCTGTTTAATCCTGGCTCAGGAGAAACCATGAATCCCACTTCCTCCCTTGAAGAATTACAAGGTGAAGGAAAGGTGAGACAAGTTAAGATAAACACCCAAATTTCTGGCTGTCTGGCTGAACTGAATCTTTCAAGTTAAGCTGTCAGTGGGTTCTTTTTATTTTTCTATTCTTTTCTTTTCCTTTTTTAATCTGAACTGTAATCACACAATACTCCACCCAAGTCCTTGATATGGATGTCTAAGACAGATCCTAACATAGTCATAAAAAAATCCCCTCCGAAATGTGCACTTTGTACCGTGTCTCTGTGTAGGTGTGTTTAAAATGTCACGAACTGGAATGCCTAACTCTAGTTCCCAGGAATTAATCACTTAGAAGAATGAAAGGGGGGAATTAACTTGCTTTAACACTTACAAGATTCTCCCAAGCACTCGCCAAAATAGAACTTGCTGAATAGAAGTATGGTTATCTTTCCATGAGAACTAGAATTCTTTTCTTATATCTTTTAATCTGAAACTGCTTTGCAGAGGTTCCCTTGGGGGGCTTAACTGGAGGACACAGATGCTTTGAGAATAAGGGTGTGAAAAGATTTTTTTCTTTCTTTCTTGGTTGCAATTCACTAATTTTTGGTAAATGGACAGGTTTGTTAAACCACCAGTACTATCCAATTTGAGGACAGTTCCATCACACAAAAACAAAACAAACAAACAAAAAATTCCCTCCTGGGCCATCTGTAGGCAGTTCCTGATCACACTCTGAGCCCCATGCAAGCCCTGATCTGCTTTCTGCTTCTATGAATTGCCTTTTCTGGACACACTGTATAAATTTGCTTTGAGCATATGTTTTTGTAGTTCATTCATGATGTAACAGCATTTCTTCCCTTTTGGTTGCTCCACTATATTCTTTTGCATGGGTATACCACATTTTGCTTACTCACCAGTTGATGGGGATTTGGGCTGTTTTCAGATTCTGGCTATTTGGCCAATGCTACTCCCATCATTCAGGTACATGTCTTGTGGTGGACACCTGTTTTCTGTTCTCTTGAGTAGAATCCCAGGCATAGAATTGCTTGGTTGTGCAAAGGAATATTGACTGTTGCTAAATACAAGATTCCATCTGATTCAGGTGTGCAGTGTCGCTGGAAAACTACCAAGCGATTTTTCACTTTTTAAAATCCGCTGATGGGATGGTCTATTAAAACAACTGCTGTCATTTGATATACAAGGGTTCTGAACAGAAAGCAGTGGGCAAATGCATCTAATATCAGATCACTTACAACCACGCTCATCTTTGGGCATGCCTGCAAAAGGGAGTTAATGCAACTTTCTTAGTGAACTAAGATTTTCTGTGCATCTTTGTGTTAATATATGTGTGATTAGATTGACCATGGTTTCATGCTGCCTTTATGCCCACGTGGAAAGAATGAGAAAATCCAGACAATAGTTTGTAGTCGGACAAGAGCAAAACAGGAATGTCTGTGAGGGAGGGTCAGCCCCTTCTCTCTTCTCCTGTCCTGGTCAGACCATTTAGTCAGTCCCTGTAATGCTCCCTAGGCCTGGGGACTCTGGTGGCGGTTTGGGATGTACCCAGGGTTTTAAGGCTTAGAGCAGAACACAGTGGCAGCTGAAAAGACAGGGCCAAAGGGGCTCAGAGGAAGCAAGGCTGAGTTCTGTAAGGGGCTCAGGGCCTGGTACCAACAGGAGGCGGCGAAAGTGGCAGCCAAGCTATTCCAGAAAAACACCTGGCATCTATGGCCTCCCAAGAACTGTCGACCAGGAGCGTGTGTTGTGGGGATCAAGGGCGGGTTATGGAAGCCCAGAAGACGGTCACCGTGGACACCAGTAAAAGGGTGGGGAGCTCAGGAGTAAGAGAATTAGACAGCTGGTAACTTAGAGCCTTCCTCCCCCAGAGGAAGAATGAATAGTTTAAAGACAACCTCTACATGGAGGGTGACAGACGCGTCCTCTCTGCGCAGGACGACTGGGGACAGGCACCGAGTGTCACTGGGATCCCAAGTCACCGAGAAGACCAAGGACGAGAGGGCCCAGGAGGTGGGTAGGTGCCTGGGCAGCCTCGCCGGCCCCACCCCCAGCCCTGAGCGCGTCTCCGGGCCGGTGGAAACGCGGGCGGCAGCGCGCGCTCGGGGACCCGCCAGCCTTGGGGACCTGCCAGCGTGTGGCCAGGAACTGGAGCGCCCCCCGCCCCCCGCGCTCCCCTGTCCTAGCTGTGTAGTCTGTTCCCCAGCGCTCACGGTCGGAGGCTTTCTCTTCCGTTTTCCGCCTCTTTTTCGGTTAACTCCCGGCTTCTCTCCGCCCCTCACGCCCTTTCCGACTGCGCTCCGCTGCTCTGCCTCCGCGCGTCCTCCTTACCCTTCTTTTTAGCGGGTCCATGGCTCCTTCTCCTCCTTCCCGAGTTTCCTCCCAGTCTCCCCACCCGCCCTTTCCACCTTTCACCCCTTTGCACTTCCTCCTTACCTCTGCCTCTTCCCTTTCTGCCACCAACCACCTGGGGAAACTTGTCCTGGCCCGGGGACCCCACGCAGGCACCGTCATTCCGCGCTCTGTGTGCGGAGCGCGCCCCGCCCAGTCCCCGGCGTTATCCCGGAGCCCGGTCCGCGCGGGCCCTTTCTCCCTGCGACCGTGCGAGGGAGGGAGGGCAGCTGGCTCCGGCTCCCTCCGGGTAGCGGGTTCTCTGTGAGGGGTGAAGGGGAGCACGGTGCGAGGATACGGGCACTGCACCCCGTTAGACCCTCCTTCCGCCGAACCCCGGCTCCACAGGGCCGCGGTCACGGGTCTGCAGCCAAGTGGGGAGGCAACAAGTGACCCGACCTGCGGGGTCACTGATACCCGGTTGGGGCAGGGCCACGGCACTCTTGTGGGGAGCGGTTCTAGACCGACCGTGGAGAAGCGTTCCTCTCGCCCCCTCTCCAGCGAGGCGCTGCGGGTGGGGGCAGAAGAGCTTGCAGAGAATTGAGGCTAGGCTCTTCCCAAGTCCGAAGTCTCCCTCCCGCCCGCGTTTACCACCAAGCCATAAGCAGAGTTTGCAAGGGTTGGGCAATTGGGTGTCTAGGGACCTGGGGGACGGCAGGAGCCGCCAACGTGGAGAGATTTTTAGAAGATGTGGGGGATAGAGTGAGTGAGAAAGAATAGGATGGGCTCCCTAATCTCCCATGGCTTCCCCCTGGGCGATGCCTTCCCCCAACCCACCATCCCGCTGGCCAGGCGAGGCCCCAGCCTGACCAGCTGGAGCGGATTTGGAGGAAAGAGGAAAATGGGGCTCCCAGCCCCTCTCCAGCTTTCCTCCGCCCGCCCTGCCTGATTGGCTGTGCGTCCCCGGAGCCCAACTTCAGTCGCTCCAGACTCGTCTGAGCCCCTAGGGAGTCGGAGCGCCGCGACCCGGGGCGGGAGGGGCGGTCGTGAATCCAGCGGTTGGCATCTCTGGGGCCCCCGGAGGAGGGGCGCGGACGGGGTCGGCCCCGCAGCCTCTGTGAGGCCCATCTCGCAGCGTCTGGCAGCCTCGGCTCCTCTCCGCCCCCCGCCCTCTCCTTCCCTCCCTGTGGCGGCCTCCCTCCTCCCCCCCACCCCGCCCGCCTGCCCGCCTGCCACCTCCCCCCGGTTTCTCATTCCTGCCACTAGCGCGCTCAGCGGCTCATTCCGCGGCCGCCGCCAGCCGAGGGGAGCGTCGCTGGCCGAGGAGCAGATTCCGCGGGGGCCGCTCGCAGCCGCCGCTGACTTGTGAATGGGATCCGGACTGGGGCTGGGGCTGACACTGCTGCGCTCGCCCTGCGCCAGGGACAGCCGGCCCGGAGGTCGCGCCCACCCGCAAGGGCCCCAGGTGAGGAGCACCACCAGTTCCTTGCTAGAGCCAGGTTGGGGCTTTTTGGAGTGTGGAGGAAGGATTTTCTGAGGAAGAGAATGTCAGGGGAGTGGGTGGTATCTGACTTCAGAAGGCTACACTAATGCGAAGCAGAATGGGAGGGGGAGAGGTTTATTTAAAAATCAGAAAAGGAGAAGGGAGACCGCTGCGGGCGCGGGCAGCGCTGGGGGCAGAGGCTCCAGATGTGCGCTCTTCCACGCTCTCCCGCTCCGGCCTCGGCTGGGGTCTGCGCCGTGCCCGCGGAAGCGGGGTTTGTACACAGCTGGGGCAAGAGGCTAGAAAGCTGAGCTCGAGACGCCGACTGTCCCCGGTCATGTCTCCGGGGAATGTCGCCCCCGGCGCGGTGCCAGCCCGCCCGCGCTGCGCCTCTCTTTCCAAAAGCAGCGACGTGACCCGCTCTCTGCGGGGTTCTTACCCGGTCCTCCCAGATCCCGGCCAAGCGCTCCCGGGAGCTTAGTCCTTCCAGTCCAGACTACAGGGGGAAGCCCCGGAAAACGGAAGGAAGCAAGCTCCGGGAGGCAATTCCCCGCACTTTAATCGTGTGGGCTTGGGCCGCCGGCTGCGGGGCGCGCTCCAGTCCCCAAGCCGAAGTCTCTTCGCGAGCTCCGGCGGCCTTTCGGAAGCTCCCCCACGGCGTAGAGGTAGGTCCGCGAGCGGCTGAGACTCGGGCTCGGCTCTGGCTAGGGCTTGGCGAAGGCTGCCAGGGTCAACGTTTAACTTTGTGAATCAAATCTTCCTCCAAACCTGTGCCGCCTTTCGGAGCGCACCAAGCCTCTCCGGCTCCTGGCACGCACGGCCTCCCTCCCTGCGCTTTGCCCCGGAACGCAAGCCTGGAGGTGAGGTGCGCGGAGAAGCTGGCCCACGGGGGAGGGCGGCGAGGGGAGAGATTCCTTCCCCCACCCCTCCTCTGCCCAACCCGGCGCATCTGTGGAAGGGCCCACCTCGCGCCGTGAAGCAGAGTCCCCAGAGAAAGTGGGGTCCGGGAGGCCTGCGGTCCAGCTACCTTGCCCCTTTCTCACCAAGGCCCTGCTTTCGCCAGAGGCTCCTCCGCGCGCCTGTCTCTCCCGGGTGAAAGGTTTTGTAGCTGCTAGAAGAAGCTTGTTGCTTTTGCTGATACTGCGGCAGGAATTTCATGAGCCATCACTGCTTTTAAGAAATTGCATCTTTTAATTATTCAATACCTTCCCTGCGTGACCACGGGTCGTCCCTAAGGGGTAGGACTGGAGGGTGTTTGCTGAAACCCTTCTGCAGGAAGGTGTAGATTTGCCGAAACTCATCTCCTCCTTCCCCCCCAAAGAAATTCATTTAGTTCCGATGGCTGTGAAATCTCGTTTTCTTCTCCCGATCCCTCCTATCTGTTTAGTAAGAGGCAATAAGTTTTCGGTTTCATCGCAGGGAAAACACCACAATTAATCTGGCGAGGGGATGGATCACTGTTCTGATCACTTGGGTTTGCAGCAGACGTCGATGGTTTTGCGGGTGTCTGGATTTCCTGGGGATGGGGGTGCAGATGCGTTCTCAGGAGCGGGGACCCTGTAGCATCGCATCGGCACATTTGGCAGGCAGGGCTCTGAGCGCTAGAGCCTAATGACGATGGCAGAGGAGAAGGGGCTAACCTTCATTGCATTAATCCCGGAATTATTTTTCCTGCAAATACGGAGGTGCAGACCTGGGAGCACAGAAATGGTCACAGCTCAACCTCAGCTGCAGGAAGCCCTGTCTTCCTCCAGAAGGACAAAGGAATAAAAGTTAGGACAACAAAGGGGCAGAGTGGTGGCCCAGACAAGAGGCACTCTGAGGCACCAGTCACTCAAGTTCCTTAAATGTAAGCTCTGATTCCAAGTTTTACAGTTGGCTAGCAGGCCCTGGAATTCGAACCTCTGTGCAAAACTGAAATTCTGCCTTGTACAAAGGAATGTGAGTACTTTCCAGGGGAGACCTGGCAAAGGCATTTGAGAGGCCAGGAAACTTTGCTGGAATGGGGATTATCCTTTTCCATCTTCCTTTTGAGACATTGCATCAAGATGTCTTGCAGGGATGCTTTATGATAAATAATTATTAATATCATTTTAGTTTTTTCAGAATCTGCCTAACCTGGTCATTTGATTACTTTGTGTGAAAAAAAGAAACCACCCTTTCACCCCTGGCGTAGGGGGGATGAAGAAATACATTGAAAGGATTGAGGTGGATTAATATGGGGAGGCCCAGACACGTAGATTTATTCAAACTGCTGCTCATTGCTTACTAGAAAAAAATAGGCTTTGAAAACAGTTCTCCTTGAAGGGGTGGACCATCTTGATAGCACTTCAGAACTTCCATTATATTGGGCATTCTTATCAGAACAGCAGACAGTAAAATTACTAGAAACCTAAATTCTATTTTCAATTAGATTGCAATCTTTCGTTAATTTGAAAATTAAGAAAAAAAAGTTATTACTTTTTTTTCCCCACCTAGAACTCAAGTTTTCCTGCTTGCAATGGTGGCTGTGGCTGTTGGACTGTTTATTGGGGGAGGGGTTTGGACAGATTTGGACAGACATGCCATGATTTGGGGAAATGCTGATCAATTTCATGCTTTTTTAATGCACTTGTCTTCATAATTCATGGTTTTTCTTCTGCTTTGAATAGAATTACATGGCTGCTTTGTAAAGATACTGGTTTGGGGATCCTCATATTGTAAACACCATGACTTTGGCCTCATGGCCTGATTTACAATAACAAAGCTACCCTCTCACAAGCATAGGGTGTCTGTGAATGCCTGTGACTTAGAAGTTGGTAAACTGCAATCTGTTATATTCAAATCCATGTTTTAAAACCATCTAAACAATATCTGAAAATCTGCTTTAACTCTTCCTTCATTTTCAATCCATTTATGTAGGGAAATGTTCAAGAAGCATAATAATTTCATAAGCGTTTACTTTTAAAACTGACCTTTTCTGCTTCAATCATAAGCATACATAATCATTCAGTAGTATAATAATAAAACAGTGCTCTGTAGAGTTTGAATGTAGGTAGCAAACCTTTGTTTTCTTGAACTATCAAGTTTGCAGAATCACTATGAATTTCCAAGTTTTTGTTTGTTTCCTAGAATATTTGAGCACTTTGTAAATTCAGTAGCCAATGATGTAAGGGATTCAAATATGTTTGGGATGATTTTCTTCCTTAGAAATTGGCTGCTGCTTCATAAAGAGTTACCTAATTTGTTAAGAATCCACGTTCTGCATTTACCCAGAATTTTGAGTCTGCACCCTTACCAATTCAAAGTTACTACCTGTGAATATATAATGCTCTTGGGCCTGTAGAAATTTGCTATAAAGAGAAACACATCAACAGGTCTGTTCAAAAGAAAAGCTGAAGAAAGTTGGGCACATCCTAGTGCATAAGTAGAAATGAGCTGTTCCATCAGGATTGTTGTGATAGCCATCCACAGCTTTGTCTATGAGCAGGGAGGGCGAAAGAAAACACTTGAGGAGCATAATTAGACATCTTTCTGCTATAATTTTACCCTGGCATTGAAAGCCTTGTGCATCTCTGGAAATGGACTCCTTCGCGGAAGATTGCACTTCTGGCCACTAGAGGGCAATAGCGCCCTTCTCCAACTTTCTGCATGGGCCCATCTGCTTTTGAGGGCGTCGTGAAAAGCGGTTTTGTTACTACCAGCCTTGTCTGCCCCTCTCAGGAGAGACGAATTCAATCTAGCTGTGGTTCAGGCTACTGCTCCAGCAGTTTGTCAGGATTAGCATCTTTCTAGTGGGTAGATCCCGTAACCTGTTACCTGCAGGCTCTTCTTCCCACCTCTGTTTTACTAGAAAGTTGGGAAATCTGGTAATTTGAGATTGTCTGAGCAGGATGGGGGCTGGGCTACAGAAATAACAAAGTCAGATCTCAGACAGTGATCTGGGAAGATTTTCTGGATTTTTTTTTTTCTGGCAGAAAGAGCATCATTTCTGAGTCCACAGGGTAGAATGGATATGGATAAAACAGAGAAATAGTAGTGAGACTTCTGTAATGTCATTGCCTGTTCTTCCAAGGAGGTTTTAACGATGTCTTCAAGATATTTCTAGTTTGAAAAAAAGGAATAGTAGTTTGATCTTCAGTAAACACTCTGAGTCATTGAGTTTTAACATAACGTTAGGGGTCCGTGTTTTATTATTACTTTTAAACATTCTTGGAATTTCTGTACAAAAGCCAACTTTCCCAGAGTGAAATTTAATTCAAGTTTTGGTCCTCATGCACTGGAGTTCAATCATTTGATTTTCTTTTCTTCCTCAGTGATATGGAAATTACAGCTTAAGATTCAATTGCATATTTCAGGCTGAGCAAATTTATATTTGTTACTATTTGATAGTGTCATTCTGAAAGTTCATAAGGAGAATGAAAAAAAAAAAAACCTTAATGCTATATTATAATTATGAGGAATGCTCTATTTAAAAAAAAATAAGTACTGTCTTAAGTGGATACTTATTTGTATTTTTTTTTAAACTGAGTACAATCGCCTTCCTGGTGAATCAGTACCAGAGTTCTTTGCAGCTCCGAGCTGTGTTGGAATTTGGAGACAGTTGATGAAGAAAGAATCAATGCAAATGGATTGTGGGAGGGAGTATTAAGTAACTCAGTGGAAAGTAAGACAAAGTGTTTTGTAAATTGATGCTCACTCACTACTGGACAGTTTATTAACTTAAAAAAAAGAAGGCGATTTTAAATCCCAAGTGCTTGTGAATGATGCACGCGTGTTAGAACTGGAGGCAAAAGGCAAAATTTCCTTGTTATTTGATTTTCTTAGTCCTAAGACAGTTGCGGAGTTCTGGAATTCTTCTTGAGATCAAGCACGGTTCTTATAGTTTGTAGGGTCAAAGTTTCTGTTCAAGGTAAGGATCTAATACATCAGGATATTAAGTGAGATAGGAAAGTGGGAGAAAAAAGAAGAGGGGAGAGAAACTGAAGAGTAGATACTAAGGGTGCTATTTGTCATGGAGGCCGATGACAGCTTTCTCTCCCTCTCTCTTTCTCCCTGTCTCTCTGTCTTCATTTAGGCCATTTGAAGTGTTAAATCTAGGAAACTTGTATAAATAGCGTCCCAGGATGCAGTAAACAGCAGCCAGGCTTTCATGCTTTGCTTTCTGGCACCCAGTACTCCTCAAACATTATTTGTGAATGAGCAGGTCTCTGTTCTTAAATTTTCCTGGTTGCTGATCACATTAATGTACACAGCTATGATTTAATAAAAAAGAAAAGCCTTGACCTCCTCTGTTCAGCCCCCTTATTTGCTGGAAATATTCCTGACATGATTCCCCGTAGTGGAATGACTTTCACAAATCAAGGAGACATCTCCACATTGTTCTACCAGGGAAAGTGGCTTCCAGCCCCTGCAAGAATGACAAGGGACGCTCCTCCCTGTTCTTAGCTATAAGACACACAGAGATCTCATTTCAGCCTTCACTAGGCTCCATCAGTGAGGACACAAAGTAGGAATTCAGGGTACAGTCCCTGCTATCAGTACTATTTCATCCTTCCCAGCAAGAGCAAGAGTGGAAGAAGCAGGGTCAGATGACTGTGTACCCACCATGTCTTGGTTTTCTGGGAGTGTTTGCCCATGAACACATCCTGGAATGTTCAGGCTTATTTCCATCATCCCCAAGGCGTGGACCAGTTATTCAAACTTGGAGGCGGCATTGTCCAGCAGCAAGGCCAAGGATGAGGGTGACAAGCATGAGGCCAAGACACACAAGTGCAGGGTTGGGTGTGGTCTTCATTGAAAATTTTGATTTTTGATCATAGATTTCCCCCTCCAACTAGCCTGGAATTTTAAAACAATGCCTTAAAATATTATTTCTCTCAATTACTGAGTTTGGGGGAATCACCTTGTATTTCGCAAGCAAGGAGATTGCCTTACTTTCCCCACTGCCCAGCCAGTGGTTTAAAAGCTTTCTACACCCCAGCTCTGTACCAAGTCTGTGACCAAGAAAAAGCTACTCAACCTCGCCAAGCCTCAGATGTCACCTCTGTAACAAGGTGCCTAGTAATAATGACTGTGCCCTGGGATCTTATCACCTTGCAGGAGAATTTAGTGCAAAGCCTCGCTCATAATGAGCACTCAGTATAGGAGGGGGGAGGCACTCGCCTCTCTAATACAGGCTTGGGATTCAGTTTCATAAACTCATGGTGACAGGTAGCAGAACCTTCTTAGAATTCTTAGGCCGGAAATTGTGCACTGAAAATTTGCTTTAGATGGAAGCCTCTCCCAATTAGTGATGAATTGTTTATTAGTACCTGCCTTTTTTGGATGATTTCATGAGTTGAAGGGATCCATCCCTCTTCCATTTCAAATATTCAAGAGGCAGTCAAGATTTTAGGTTTTAGAGATAATTACTGCTTCTGAAAAGTGCCTGCCTCATTCTTACTTTTGCATTTCTCCCCTCTCTCTCCATTTCACATATGGGGTGCTGTGACAAGTTACCCTGGAGTAATATCTTACGGGGAAAGTTTGCTAAGCATGCCGTGTTGAGATATTCATCATAAGTTGGCTTTCGTTTAAAGGGGGCTCATTACTATTCCAGACTAGCTTAAAAGATAATTAGTCTCTTGATAAATCGTCTCAATTTCAAGACCATTCCTGTTTGTTTTTCAGGTAGCTGCAGTTTGGGATTTAAGGGGTTTGGGCAGTGACGATTTTAACTCATGCTGAGACCACAGCAAGAGGAGCTGCGGTCCTGCCTTGGGTGGGCCCAGGCAAAAACACAGAGATGTGGCCTCCTGTAAAACTAATGAGAGCTCTCACCCTGTTGGGGCCCTTAATCGCAGCCGGCTGGGCGTTCCAAGGCTCCAGGACCTTCCCTGTTGTCCTGCTGTTTCCCATCTGTGCAGGGGTCCTCTGCCCTTGCCCCCATCTGGTGCTCCCTCTGCCTCCACCTTTCAACGAAAGGGATAATCTGCTTGGATTTGTGCAGAAAGGGAAGGGGAGAGCTGGCACTGACTTTTTGACATCCTACTGTGTGCCGGGAACGCCACCTGATACCTGATACCTCCATATCTCCTGTATTCTGTACCCCCTCCCAGGAGGGGGTTACTGTAATCTCCATTTTCCACGTGGGGGTAATGACTGCCGAGGAGGACTCCTAAGCTCCGGAGGTGGGGTGCAGGACATCTGGGTTTCCAAACACGCTCTGACTGCAGACACGCAGAATCTGTTTCCCCTGTTTGATGCACGTCTCCAGGCTGGGCCTCCTTACTCTCTTGCACAGAGGAGCTTGTCTGAGAGGTCCACGGTGTCCCTGTCATGTTTCAAATCTCATTCCTAAAAGCGGATGTGAGAGCCCCTGCTCTAACTCCCCTCTCAGCAGGTTTTTGTTTTGCCAATAATCCTACAGCTTCTTAAGTGTCCTGATGACAGCCTGCTAACTACCTCTCAGGGAAGCCGTGAGGCCAACAGGTCATTCATTAACTCTGTTCATTAATCTGTTCATTAAAATGGAGCATTTTAAGGAAGGAGCAAGAGTACACTTTTTTTTTTTTTTTTTTTTGAGACAGTGTCTCACTATGTCACCTTCGGTAGTAGAGTGCTGTGGCATCACAGCTCACAGCAACCTCAAATTCCTGGGCTTAAGTGAATCTCTTGCCTCAGCCTCCCAAGTAGCTGGGACTACAGGTGTGCACCATCACACCTGTTTAATTTTTTATTTTGACTTTCTTACAGACAGGGTCTTACTCGTTGCCCAGGCTGGTCTCAAACTCTTGGTATCAGGCCATTCTCCTGCCTCAATCTCCCAAAGTGCTGGGATTACAGGCTTGAACCACCATGCTCAGCCCTAATTTCTTTTTAAACCTACCATTTATTCAGATATTTGTAATACATAAGCTACACCCTATTATGTTTGGGGGCATTAAGTTGTGAGACCTAATTGTGAGACTTTATATGAATCTCATTTTGGGAAGTTCATGGTCAGTCTAGTGTTATGTGATACACTGTCTGCTAACATTTTGCAAAAGGTACCATTTAACCCTGGCCTTCAGCTCTGTCTTATTTCACAGTTACCTCCTATTAATATCTCCATGCCAAGATCCCCTAGAGATCCCAGTAAGAATGGTGTCCTTCCGTTGCTGTCCTCAGGGCCCCAAAGGGCCCTCTGACAGGGTGAGGTTTGACATTCATTTCAAACTCATTTCTTTGTCATTAAAGTAAGGAGGGTCCTGGATTGGGGACAAAGAAATGGTCAAATCGTAAGAGCCTTCCTTCCGAGAGCTGGCAATATTAACCGTGCAGAAAATACTAGGTCTCTCAGTGAAAATTGGGGCTGTGTACGGGGATTGCTACAGAGGAAGCAATTAGACTGGGCCATTGGAAGGACAAGTCACACCCAGTTCAGTGACCCAGGATGCTTTGGGGAAAGAATAAGAGAATTCCCCTCCTGCATGGGAAAGAGAGACCCCAGAGGCTACCTAGACCAGCAGACTCTGCCACCAGGTGTTTGAATCATTGCCACCACATGCTGAGCTGGTTGTGGCATCACCAGTGATACAGAATTCATTACTTTCTATGTGAGTTATGGAGATGTTGAGAACCTTTGCTGTTCATGCTTCCTTAGGTTGGCCCAAAGTGTCTCCCCAAAAGTTATGCTCTTTGATCACAGCCTTCAATGCCATATGGAATAGATAAAATTCTCCTTTGGCATTGCATATATTCACTGTTTAAATTGTCTTCCAGGATGCCTTCTCTCTGGTCTTCACATCTCTAGATTAAATGCCCCATTCCTTTTTTTTTTCTCTCCAGCTGTCTTTAGAGGAAGGGACTGAAGACTAGACTCCAGGCAGCTAGACTCTCCAGTTATCAACTCCCTTC
Organism: Loris lydekkerianus; assembly: GCA_963574355.1. Classification (NCBI taxonomy): domain Eukaryota; kingdom Metazoa; phylum Chordata; class Mammalia; order Primates; family Lorisidae; genus Loris; species Loris lydekkerianus. The sequence continues at coordinate 56,527 of CAUYPK010035906.1, read as the reverse complement.
AACACACTCCTTTTATTGCAGCCCAAGGCTACATTACATTAGCTTTTATTGCCAGCCACATCCCCCAGAGGACTTATACTCCATGGTTTTTTTGTTTATTTGTTTTCTCTTATGTGCTGCTGTTAAGTCACATTTCCCCACTTGTCCCTGTGCACACAGACCTGAAAAGTCACCTTCAGTGGTGTGAACACAGCTCCGGAGTGAGGCTGCCCTGCTTTCGAGGTTGGCCCTAACACTGAACAGCTGTGCCAGTCTCTTTATCCATTTTTCCATTTCTCTAGCACATGGAGGTCAAAATGTGCATCAGCATCTTGCCTTACAGGATAGCTTTCATATTAAATGACATAAATAAATAAAACTGTTTAAAACAGTGCATGAAATAACTGTGCATGATAACAGCATAATAACATGCTGCTATCATGACCATTCTATTTCATTTTGTTAGGTTCTGTCCATTGATTGAGTCTTTTGAAACATGTTAAAATTTAAATATTTAGTCTGTTATTCAGCATCTCTCTCCTCCCTCTGGTCTCATGCTATGGGTTGGTTTGCTTCATCACCGAGCTTGTTTGGTAAAAGAGAACAAAGACATATCAGATGGAAGCAGGGACAGGGTCTCCTGGTCAACCACGTGAGCTACCTCTATTGGAGTGATTCCACCCCCAGGAAGACAACATTTTTCTTACTCATCCTATATAGTGCATATCTGTTATTTCATTTTCTTATTTGTTTGGCTGCATGACCTCAGAGCCAACTTCCTATGTTTAGATTATAATCCCAATAAGGTTCTCTACAGAAAGAAGAGCCTTCCTTTTCTCTAGGGCTAGAGAGCTGCTTGCCTAATTTCCCTGGAAGCCTGGAAGTGCAGCACCCAGTTCCCAGTGTTTTAAATTTGGATTCATTATCTTCCACATATGCACGTGTGCTCTCTCTTACACACACACACACGATCATTGACCATGGAGGAGTCATTTTGATTATTGTAGCAGTGACTGTACAGCATCAGATCTCCTGGGATCACAGAGGTGGAGGAGTAACTTGTAGCCACCCATGTCCTTGGGGGCAACCACAGTGCCTTGACCCTCCTAGTTCAAAGGTGAGATCTGGTCTGTGGTTCTGACGGTGGTACTTTCCTCAGGCTCCTGACAGTTTTCTAAGCCTGCCTCTCTAGTCTTCTTCCAACACCAGAGTCTGCTTCTGTGGTTGCCAACTAAGAATCCAAAATGGTTCATTTCCTGGCCTATCCTTGCAAGACTGCTGTGAGGAGCCACGTCTGCTGCATTGCTAGGTCAGGTATCTGGCTTTTGAGTTCCTCTCTAACTGAATAGAGTATTGATTGTCAGGTAGATTGTGAGATTGGAGCAGAGAGCTTTTATTACACAATGACTGGTTTAATTTGGGTTGAGCACGAATTGGGTGTCTGGACCTGGGCACAAGCCTAGTGCTATAGCTCAGTGAAGGAAGTAGCATTCCCAGGGGCAGCAAAGGCAGGAAGTGTAACATTTAGGCATGCAGATGGCCCAGGGTCTCTTGCACAGGATGCAGCACTTGGTGTGGGAAAATTGTCCGTAGACTCCAGCCATAGAGTGAATGAGAATATAGATGAATTTTCAGCATTGATGGGTGAATGAAAGAGGCTCCTTAAAAGAATGACCAATGGCCCCAAGTCACATGTCACTTCTAGAAGGGACAGTCTGCACACTCTCAAGGTAGTGAGGTCTCCATGTTGGCCCAAGTATTGGGCAAACATACAAAAGCTATGGTGCATGCAGATAAGAGTTTGGGCAACAGTTTTATGCAGATAAAAACTGTCTCTGGAGTTGACTTCATACCATCATATCATCCCAGGATAGTTTTTCTGACCAATTTTTAAAAGGAATCTGTATCACCCTTGCTGGGAGTGATTTTTCTGACCAATCTTTAAAAGGAATCTGTATCACCCTTGTAGGGAGTGAAGTTTTCAGGGGATCCCAGGTCCACAGAGCTTCTGGGACTGTTACCCTGATGGACCAGGTAGTTGAACCATATAAGGGCTTTGATTTTGTGGCTGATAGAACTCCTTGTCCAAACTTGACCTCTTTGTTGCCAAACTGCACAGGAGTCTTAGAACCAGACATTTCAATTTTTAGGTGAAACTCCCTGCCTGGTCACCATGGACACAGATCCAGATTAACAACCAAGGATGACTAACTAAAAACAGGTGAGGCTGTCAGGGCATCTTAAGATAACATCAGTAGTTAGCAACTTGCGTTTGTCTACTTATTAAAGGTGCATATTTAAAAGTTTTAAAAAACATTTCTTTGACAATAGCAGTAAAACTATATTTAAGTTCCAAAGCCAAGTTGACAATCTGGGCTCACTTATACAAACATTTCCAATTCACAGCACTTGGCTGTGAAATAGATCAGTTCTAAAGGAAAGATTGATCTTGAGATACATTATTTCACTCTATGCTGTGTATATAGATACGGGTGTAAGGTAAGATACAGGTTTCATTTTTATTATTTGGGGGAACCTTAAGAGTATTATGTAAATGAAGCATCACCATTCATAGTATTATCTTAGAGTAAAAATTGCAATTTAGCAGTTAGAGCTGGGCATGCTCATCTTCCAAGTCATGCATTGGTGGTTCTTGTGTTTTATTCATCACCCTCCTTCCTGCAAACATCACAGAGAATCCTCAGCTTCAGCAAATCTCGGCAGTGCATTTGGGAGCATTAGTCAGGAGACGAATGCAGCCTGAGAAAGCCCCATCTCTGAAGTGAGGGATGGATTCGATCATGCAGTATCATCTCGGGGGCCCCCACCCCGTCCCCCTCGCTCCCATGTGTCCTGTAGAGCAAGCCAGAGAGGCAACCCGCTTTTCACTTACAGAGCAACGTGCCTTGCATCCTTGTCTTACTGGGCGCATGACTTCTGTCTCATTTCTCACAAATGGAGAAAGATCACTTGTCAGCAAGTCTGTGGCCGATTGCTGACAAATTCTCCCTACTAGGCTGCCCTGTGGTTCCCTCCCTCTAGACAGATCAGCTAGTTCAGTGCTGGGGCGTTGCTGGCCTTGGGAAAGCCAATTAACCTCAGTTTCCACATCTGTAAAGTGGCCTTTTGGGTCCTTTCCAGCTCTAAAATGGTCTGGCTCTCAAATTTTCTTCCACAAATCACTTGGCAGGATGCGTTCTGACCACTGCGTCTCAGCATTCAGGAGGAGAAGCAAGGCGGACAGGCACGCCAGGGTGTGGATGCACAGATCGAGTTTGCCCAGGTGGTGTACATGGGGCATCACTTGGAAACCCTTTGTAAGGAGCACTTTGTGTACTAAGTTTGGAACTTGAGACTTTATTCCCTGGGTCCTAGGGCACTTTTGAAGGGTTTGGACCAGGGTAGTCATATGTACAATGCTTTATTAAATGATTTCTGGACATTTAAGAGAGAAAAATGGATAGAGACAAATTCTAAACAGAGAAACCAGCAGGGAGGGTAGAGGTGATGAAGCCAGCACTAGGGTGAATGGGTTATTAAAATAGCTGGTGTGCACTGAGCACCTCCTATATACACATACCACACTCAGCACTTTCCATGAATTATCCCAGTCCATCTTCAGTACCACCTCAGTGGTAGAAGCTTTAATTATTCCCATGTATAAAATAAAGAAAGCAAGACAAAGGATAGTTGGGCAACTTTTCTCTGTGTCATGCGGTTAATAAGTGAATGAGCAGAGATATGAACAAAAATCACTTGTTCTTCACTTCTGTGTTACAGGGAGACAGACTTGAGACACTTCTAGGATAAGTTAATGAGAGTTAGTACTAGTCAGTGTGAAGTTCTTGCTGAACGCCCAGCGCAGGGCCTTGCCTAGATTCCCTAATTTCATCTTTGCACTGCCATGAATATTCAATTAGGAGCCTGAGATCGCAGGGTAGATACGATTGCCAAGGAGTTGAATCGGGGTTCTGAAAGATCCAGAAAACTTCTCCTGCAACTCTTCTCATGCCTCCAAGATTGATGGATTCTTGGCATTCTCCCCACCCAGAATTATTTAAAGATGACACAGAGTGTTATGTTTTCTGTGATGTGCTCGTGGAGCTTAAATATTTAAAAAGCTGTGATAGGCTGAAAGAAGTGCTGTTTCCAAGATCCATGTTCTCTCCAGAGATGTTGGCTCGTGTTCAACTCTGGCAAAGATGAGGAAGAGATGCCACCGAAAGTGTCAACATGAGAAACTTATCATTAGGGCTAGTAGAAAGAAGATGCATAGATTTTTTTTTTCTTCCCACCAAGAGATACTTCCTACTTTCCGTCACACCACGTCAAGAGCTTGTACAATGCATGCAAAGTCTGGGAGGAGAGAGTCACAGTCCAGCTGCTGGGATGCATTTTAATGAGGGTCCAGGTTTCTAAGAGATAAAAGAATAACCTGCACTGGTTTTCAGGAGGATTTAAAGAGGTATCTAATTTGGGTCTCCAAGCAAACATCAACACAGCAAAATTGTGTTCGAGAGACAAGGCCACAAGGAATCTGTGTTTTCCATTTCTTTATCTAGTCTACTACTTAATACTAATATGAAACTAGTAGATGAACAATTATATGCCCACACGATAGAAAAACACAATTATATTCTTGGGTCTATCCTATTACCCACTGCTTCTTTTTTTAACCAACTCGCCATGGACAAGAAAGAACTTATTTCTCTTATTTGGACTCAGGTTTCCTTTTTTTTTTTTTTTTTTTTAAATAGCAGAAGAAGATTAGAATGGAAACTTGCTTCTCTACAGGAGGGATCAGGAAGAACAGCTGAGCTCTGTTTATGAAGTCCAAGAAGAAGTTCCGGTCACCCAGCTTGACCCAAGAGAACACATGTATTATTCTCTTAACTCAGCTCCTGGGGTTTAAGTTTTTATTCGAACAATGAAAATCAAATGGATGGTAGGCTCTCGGAAACTCAGAACTTAGTTCTTTCTCAGTTCTGGCAAAGAGTCCCCAGAACCTGTCCTCCAACTCAATTTAAATGAATAGTTGGAAAAAACAAAGCAAGTGAGAAAAGGTTTGTGGGTAAGAATGTGAATTGATTAAATTCACGGAAATAGCATCAGTCTTCAAGCATTTGCCTGCCTTTGCTTAGTGCTGAGAATATTGATACTATCTCTAGTATTGTGTCCCCTGTTATTCCATTTGCATGGGAAGCAATTCGATTAAAATGTTTTTCTGAAGACAGTGTGCTTCTGAGAAAGTGACATGGATCTTATCAGCATGGCCCACTGAACGAGCTTCCCCAGGCAGGGCTGATTGGGATGCAAAGCAGAGCAATCTTGAAAACAGTGACTCCACCTGCCTTGTCTCACCTCCTTTCAAGGCTCAGCTGGGTTTACTGTAAGGCGATATTGAGGATTCCACTCACATGCTCTCAAATGTGAGAAATGAGGCCTGTGCGACTTTAATTTTCATATCAAATTGAACAAGAAATGAGTTTGTCATAAATAATTATGTCGACTGCAGAGGCGTCCGGTTGGTTAGTTAGGGAGATGTGACGGTTGCCCATGTGAGGTGCTCTCCTGTGGCCGGGAATGTGTTGATGGAGGTCATCCCCTATGCTGGACCTGATCTCACCCCCTGGGACACTCTTAGGGACTTTGCTGGCAGTGGGCTTGTCCTGGCTGGGAACATTTCCTGGTCTCCTCCTATATCCTGTCCAGCCTCTACCTAATTTCCAGTACTCTACTGGGCCGCTCACAAGCAAAAAAAGAAGAAGCAAAGCCTTTTTATAGAACACTTCAATCTTTATGAAAGTCATGCTTTACCTTAAACAAAGAAATCTTGATTTGCTATTGGTGATGCAAAGATGGGCCTTGAATTCCAGTCATTTGTGGATTTGGAGAAGAACTAAAAAGATATCAGATACTTATTATATTGAACATGCAGGAACTGATTTTACTGCTATTAGTTATCTGTAAGGCAAGAATATTTGGGGGTTCATTATTTTATACGTTAACGTTCGAATATACTGTATTACCTCCAAATGCTGAATTCTTACGGGATCCAGGGCACACGTCAGAGTTGGGAAAGTGAACTTGTACTCTTCTGTATCTTTTGGGGTCTTTTCTTTTGAATCAGTGGGGCACAGAGAAATTTGAACCCTCCATCTGTTCTGCCTTCACAACAATAATAGTAAAAATAGGTGCCTTTCCTTGATGATCTTGTATTTTGTATTCATTGTCTCGTTCAGTTTCCACAATAGTATGATCTCAGTAGAGGACTGTGATTAAAAGCCCAAGCAACAAAGGGGTTTGTTTAAAGGGGGCCAGATTCCACTGCCCCCACTTTTTTGTTGTGTGGCTGTGTGTATATCACCTGCTTCTTATTTTTGCTTTGGTTTCCTCATCTGTACCATTGGGAGGATAATGGTACCTACAAAAAGTCATGTACACAGTGAGGACTTAATAAATGTTAGCTATAACCCTGTGAATTAGAAGCATGTGAGTATTTCTGATCTGTAGACAGGGAGTGGAGATTCAGTTAGTTTATTCTTCCTACTCTGGGGTTATATGGCCAGTGAGTGACCATATGGGATCTAAATCCAAGTTCAGTGACGCCACTGAACTTGCTCTTTTCCGCTCCCTTTGCTAAGGTTGACAAGGCAATTACCTGTCTTTCCCCTGCCAAACTCTCAGCTGGATTTGAGGAGGAGAATGTTCCCATTGCTTATGGAGGTTTCATGCTTTACTTTTGAAAGAAATTCATATAAATAATGCTTTCTTTCCCAGCATGAATCGTATTTGCATAGCTCTGAGGATAAAGAACTCAATTTTTTTTTTCCCACCACATCCTTTGTTTTGAGTTTTTATATGTTTGTAATAGGAATTTCAGGATGCCTCTTTAACCCAGTGCTGTCTGATAAAAATACAAATACAAGCCAAAATGTGAATAAAAAAGGGAAATAGGTGACATTAGTTTTAAAATATATATAAGCCCGGGAGGCACCTGTGGCTCAAAGGAGTAGGGCGCCAGCCCCATATGCTGGAGGTGGCGGGTTCAAACCCAGCCCCAGCCCCAAACTGCAAAACAAACAAACAAACAAAAATATGTATATGTAAGCCGGCGTGGTGCTCGTAGCATACTGGTTGCGGCGCTGGCCACACGTACCAGGGCTGGCAACAATGAAAACTGCAACAAAAAAATAACCGGGCACTGTGGCGGGCACCTGTAGTTCCAGCTACTTGGGAGGCTGAGGCAAGAGAGTCGCTTAAGCCCAAGAGTTGGAGGTTGCTGTGAGCTGTGACTTCACATCACTCAACTCAGGGCGACATAGTGAGACTCTAGCTCCACAAATATATTTAAGTCAGGCCTGCTGGGAGGTGTCATGGGGTTAGGTCTTTCATGGATGGCTTGGTGCCCTCCTGGAATGATGAGGTGAATTCTCACTTTGTTATTTAAGCCAATGTCTCAAAAATATTATCACATAATACAACATTTTACAACATAATATCAATGATTAGTTTATAATCATTATAAAATTATTAATGTAATATTTCATATAATTTTATAGTACTGCTTCTTCAAAATATGGAGCATGTTTTATACTTTTATAACACATCCCATCTGGAACTGGGCACATCTGCAGTGTTTAGTAGCTGCACGCAGCTCATGGATACTATATAGATAATATTGGCTTTAAGTTTTCAAGGAGCAATTTATACCATTTTTAAAACAACTACTATTGGTGAGGAAGATACTCTGTTAGGCACAGTGTCATGTTATCTTATTTCATAGTCACAATAACTCTGTACTTCCACCCTTATTTTTTTCAAATAGGGAAAAATAAGACTCAGATTATGAAACATGCTTATCAGTGTGCAAGCTAGTAAGATGCAGAACTTGAATGTAGATTTTCCACATTTTATCACTCGGTCCAGGCCTGCTTGTACACTGTAACCCCCTCATGGTTATGCTGAGGATGACAGCAATGATAATGAAACAGCCATAATAACAACATAACAATTATTTTAACGCCTGCCATTAGGGGATTTATAATGCTTTCTCTTAACAGTGTCACATGCTGATGTGTTTATTTACATATCATAAACAATACGTATTTATAGATGAAGTGAGCTCCTAATGGGTGGCAAGGTCCAAAGCTAAGGAAGAATATGTGATAACTCAATTTAAAAAGCTGTTTTCAAAACTGAGTTTATCAAAGAAGTCAGATTCATGTCAAGGTTGGAGACAGTTTCAACGGCATACAAGAAATAAGAGCACCGGGGAGGTGTGAGTGACGCCTGGGCCACTTGGGGTATGACATGGTTTGGATGTTTGGCTCCTCCAAATCTCATATGGAAATCTGACCCCCAGTGCTGCAAGTGGGGCCTGCTGGGAGGTGTTTGGGTCATGGGGTTAGGTCTCTCGTGGATGGCTCGGTTCCCTCCTGGAATAATGAGGTGAGTTCTCCCTTTGTCAGTTCAGGTGAGAGCTGGCTGGTGAGAAGAGCCTGGCCCCACCCCTCCCCTCTCTTGCATCTTCTCTTACCAGGTCATGCACCTGCTTCCCCCTCCCCTTCTGCCTTGATTGGAAGCTCCTGAAGCCTCACCAGAGATTGCCTCCATGCTGCTTGCACAGCCTTTAGAAGCATGAGCTAACTAAACCTCCTTTCTTTACAAATTACCCAAATTCCTTTATATTAAAGCCAAATGGAGGGAGGCTCATATGTGGATGAGCATGTGCAGACCCCGGGTGGAGGGAGGTGATGGGGAGAGGGGTGGCACACAGAGGTGGGCTCTGGCTGCATGTCAGACCCAGCACATTTAACCCCTGGCTGCTTCAGGAATGTTCCTGTGTCTGTGTGCTCCTTTGCTGCACTCCTGAGTCTCCGCTCCAAGACTGTCTAACAGGAGGATCCATGGAGGGGTAAGGCGGAGATCGGGTATTTCTTACCTACAACCAAGGCTAATCATAGCTTTCAGAGGTGTGGGTAAGCTGTCATTGACACAGCTTCAAACTCTGGGACATGCCCTTAAAATGTGACCTTTTCTGGCCTAAGTGGAAGTTTTTCCATTGCTTTTCATATTTAAAACAGAAAGGGGGGAGTGGCATGAAAAGAGAAAAACCGTATTTGTTGTATCTCTGTCTTTCTGCCTTCTGTGCTCACTTGAGGATTTTATGGAAATTCAGTAGAACCTCCTTACGTGACCACCTCCTTCAGTTGACCTAATTTTCATAGACCAGACATGGACCACATGTACATATCAGTACAGTAGGCCCAGTCCCTTATGTTGACCAGCTTTTCATAGTCCCTGGGGTGGTCAGCATACAGAGTTTCTACTGCATTATAATTCATAAGAGTCTGATGGTCTTATATATTCTAAGACCAACAAATAAAAGAATGAATGAATTATAGACACAGTAATAAATAATTATAAAACATGCAAGCATGTTTTAACCAAAAATAAAAATTCTTGAGGTGTCACCAAGTAAAATATTTTAAATTCAGTGCTTTACATCTCTGTATGAAATTGGTATTTATGTCACAATTCAGTTAACAACTGTTGGGCACCTATTGTGTGGTGTCTTATTCTAAAGGGGTTTGGTACATAAAAGCTGCAAAGGACATGTCCCACTATCTATGTTTAAGGAAACATAACTAATTTCCTACTACAAAATTCAAGATGTACCTATATACTTGAGTATAAGCCGACCCCCTTAATTTTACCCTAAAAACTGGGAAAACTTAGTGACTCGTGTATAAGCCGAGGTGGAAAATGCAGCAGCCACTGGTAAATTTCAAAAATAAAAATACATACCCAAAACAATTACAATAATTGAGGAATCAGTAGGTTAAATGAAACATACCACATTAACCCATAGTATTCAATGGCAACTTTAATAAAGTGAATAAACCATTTAAGACAGTAAAACATTGTAAATAAATGGTTAAAAATCCTGAATCCTTATACTCCAAAAACCCCTGATTATAAGGATTCAGGATTCATAAACATTTATTTACAAGACTTTACTGCCTTAAATGGGATTTTCACTTAATTAAATGTGCCATTAAATATTGTGGGTTAAAGAGTTCAGTGGAATACAGTTCAGTTCAGCCGCCTACCTCTTCAGCTCAGCCGCGACTTGTGGACTGAGCTAAAGCACTGCCCCTCAAGCAGATGGCAGAAGATGACTGGAGACTACGTGCATTTGATTAGGTGTGCACCCACCGAATCAAATAACCTGTATGAGCCGAGTATGAGCTGAGTTCAGGTTTTTCGGCACAAATTTTCGGCACAAAAACTCGGCTTATACTCGAGTATATACAGTAGATATAACGCAGAAAAACACTGACCCTGAATTCATTAGGCAAGGCATTCTGGCTCTCCACTGCTGTCTGTCAATTTACCCACAACAAGTGCAGCCATTTACTTGTCTAGGATTGTGCCATTAAGACAAGAGTTCAGTGGGGATAGTTCATTTGTGTTTCATGTGGCATTTGGTGGGGCAACTTGATTGGGGTTGGAGAATTCACTTCCTAAATGGCTCTGTCCTAGAAAGCTGTTGGGAGTTCAGGTGGACGTGAAGATCTCAGGGTTTCCCCTGTATGGCTGCTTCATGGGGCTCAGTTTGACGTATGGCATGGAGATTGGCTTTAGAGAAGAAACATGCCTGGTCTGTCTGCATCATGCTTGTCTATATCCCCTTGGCCAAAGCCGGTCATGTGGGCAAGCCCAGAGCCAGGGGATGAACAAAGGAAGGCATGATTTACTGGGGTTCACCAGGGTAACAGTTTTCCTTGCAGGTTTCCTAGGAGGGAGGGAGGTGACCCCATAAGAGAGTGGGCTCATGGGGAGGTTGCAAAACACATGATCTCATTTAGACATAGTCCCTCATACTCTCATCCTCCTGTTGACTCACTGGGACAAGTTAAGGGTAAGATTTTGAGTCTACAGCTACACAAAAATTGAAACAATGCAGGAGTGGGTTTTCAAAAGCTTCAAGTTTGAGTTGTTTTCATTTAAACTTAATGTCTTTGATTCCCATAGTTAAAATTTTATGTAAAGGTCATGTTAGCTGAGCTCTTCAGACATCTTTTGGAGGTGAGAACCTAGAATTGTTGTGCAGATCAAAAAGAAATTCTGGCATCTACAATTCCATTATGTAACCTAAGAATAATGTGATTATTAGGAATACATGTCTACATTATGTGAATTTGATATGTCATTGTAGCTGTGAGTAGAGGTGTCTCTGAAACAAAATAGCCATTAGACTAAGAACACATCATCCATTCATCCACCCACCCATCTGTCCATTTATCTCCCCCAGCATTCACTAAGCAAAAGCCATATACATAAAAGCCAGCAGGCTGGGGATGTAAGGGTGTACAAGGCAGAACAGTATATACTATTATGGATTTTATGATTAGTTTAAGGGCGCAGAAAATAGACAATAAACAAGTAAACAACATGATTTTCAGTAGTGGTGAGTAGGATCAGTAAAACATGGAGATGGCATTGTACTGACACGTGGCCATGACCTTTTTGGGTGATAGTCCCCGGCTCTGCTCATCCTGCTCATGAGAATGAGGAATATGATAGTGAGGACATCAGTATTTCCCATTATTGGAGCTACAAAGTGATGAGTAGGGAGGAAAGAAGAAGGAAAGAAGGAGGAAAAGTAGAAGAAAGGAGTAAAAAAACAATGAAAGATGGGATACATGGAGGGAGAAAGAGAGGGAATTATATTGGTGTTGTGGCTCACATTTTTCATAAAAGATGACATAAAATCTGCAACAAAGGAACTTCCAGCACCACAGGTGAGGTCAGGGCTCTGGTCCCAGTCCCTTTCTTATGCACCCGTCTCTACTCAAGGTCGGTAGATGTATTAGGAGAATGGTGTGTGTCTCATGAGGCTTTGAAAGGCCAGTGAATGTGGAGAACAAGTCTGTGTAAGCAAATGATCATAATGGAAAAAATTATTAGAACAGAGTTCCTCTGAGAAAAAGAGCTTTGAGGTGATGCCAGGAAGAATATAGCCTATGTGACTTCAAATTGTTACAACCTCTATGGAAAACAGTGTGGAGATTCCCCAAAGAACCAAAAGGAGGCCTACCCTTCAATTGAGCAATCCCACTCCTGGATGTCTACTCAAAGGAAAATCAGTCATTTCATCAAAAAGACACCTGCACTCAAATTTTTACTACAGCACAATTCACAATTACAAGGATGTGGGATTAACCTAAATACCCGTCAATTCATGAGTGGATTAACAAAATATGGTATATGTGTACCATGAATGACTCCTCGGCCATAAAAAAGGATAACTGAATGCCTTTTGCAACAGTTTGGATGGCACTGGAGATCATTATCCTAGGTGAAGTATCTAAAGAATGGAAAAACAAACACCACATGTACTCACTATTAAATTGGAACTAACCAATGAGCTCACCCGTGCACAGAGGAAAGGAAAACATCAGGAATCAAGCAGGGAGGAGGAGTGAACACCTACGTAACGGGGGATAGTGAACGCTATTTGGTAATGGGCACACTTAGCACCATGACTCACGCCCCCTTAATATTTTTAAATTAAAAAAAAAAAATACAAAAGAAAACAGAATATAGCCCACCCATATTTGTGAGGTATGGCTTTGAGAAAGAACTTTATCGATTTTCACCTTTGACAATGTACCAAAAAGCAACTAAACGAATGTCTCACAAGGAGATATTTAGATTGAATCTGAGCTGCTCCCTAGTGATCATCTCCAGTGGTGGAGCTGCTCTCAGCTGCCTGCTCCAACTACCTCAAATTCACTGTCTTTTAGGTTTTTCTTAAGGAACTTTTTTCGTTTGGGAAGAGGAATTTATCTTCTCAGTTTTCTCATCTTTCCTCTTAGTCCCTGTTTTTTCTCCTTGGCATTTCTTCCACCGTTCTTCTCTTCCCATATTACACTTTCTGCCTGGGATGATTCATACGTTTCATAGCAGCCTCTTCCTTCCTAACACCAGCTCATCTTTAGGCTGCATTCCAAACTTCACTTTGCAAACCCCTAAATAGGATCATTTTTCTATATTCCACATTTCAGTCATGACAGTGCCTTCCACCCGGTTCTCCAAGCAGAGGAAATGAACAAACGTACGCCTCGGGGGACCCATCTCTGAGACCCCACCCCCAATCCATTGACAGTGATGGTTGAATTCATTGTCAACATTTCTCTCACGATACGTCCAGTTTTCTTATTCTACCGCCTTTGTCAATGTTTTCTCCTCCGAGATTCATCCTTAATCTCCTCACTGCTCCCTTTGCCTCTTTTCTTTGCTCAGAACCCTCTGACCTTCAGCTCTCACACTGGCTTTGCTCTTTGCCACTTGACTTTGAACTTCCTGAGAGCAGGTAGTATCCCGCCTACTTCCTCCAGGTTTAGTACAAGGCAGGTTGTAGTGGTAGCAGCTTACATGCTCCAACATTAAAAGAATTTGGGGAAAAAGGAGGCTTTTTGTCCCTCAGGGCAAGATCGGATGAAGGATGTAGGCAATCCTGAGAACTCTTGTTTTTCCACACTTGCATCATATGTGGATACCTGCATCTTCTCATCTCTGCTTCTGGTCATGTGTGGGCCTCATACGCCGTTGATGCTGAGAGGTTCACTCTAGTGACAAAATCAGTGATACAGTGACCGCCGGAAGTCTCAGAACATGGCTTGTATGCTTCAAGTTTACAAAAACAAGAATGAAATATCTTTCTGTCTTTCTATAAGGAAATTCCAAAGAACTGAGATTGCCTTCCTTGAGTTACCAGTTCATTGCAGGCAATTTGCTGTGTTCAGTGAATACTCTAAAAGACCCCACTTGGGTCAAGTGTTCATATGTATAATTGACAGTGAGCTTGAGACAGAAAAAGAAAACAAAAAAACTCCTTACCACATAGGTAATCAGAATTGTTGGATAGGTATTAGATGGATGGATGGAGGACTACATGAATATTTACCTTCCTTAGTCCATTCTTGATTTTTTAATTACTCCGTATCTTCCCTTATATTGTTTGCTTCCCTTGGAAGAAGGAATTTAGGGCACCCTTCAATGTAGAATTTATTATGGTACAGTTTTCTGTGTACTGTTCCCTAGTAAATCACCGTGGCATCTCATAAGTGTTATTATTTAGGTGAATGAAAGAATAAGTTCCCAAAAGTATGAATGAAGGAAGGAAAGAAGGAGAAAACAGATGTATATAGAGCATTTCTATAATTGCAGGTACTTTGCAAAACATATCAGATATCAAAATAGCAAAGATCTGAAAGTGAGCTTGAAGGCCATTTTAGCCTAACTTAAAAAAAAAAAAAAATGAAAAGATTTTGGAGTTGATATTTAGAGAATTTTAAAAGATTATCCCCAGAGTTACATGTCATAATAGCAGCAGAGCCAAGAACAAGACTTTAGTAGCTAATTCCTAGTAAAGTGCACTTTCCATTACAATTTCCTGTGTCAACTAATACATAACTCAATAGGAGACACTACAGGGAATATTAAAAATGAAAAGATTAGGATTCAGTTCTCCAGCAGCTCACAGACAAAACAGAATTGGATAAATGCCCAATAGCACAAGTATCACCTTCCCAGAGAAAGAAGGACCTTCTGGCCAGGTGCCTCCTTATTTTCTTGCTGTTTGAGTAGTATTTGAACATACCACGTAAATGGACTACTAAGATTATTTTTTAGCAGCATCTAGAGTTGTTAACTCTAGCATGTTGGTCTGTTGTCCCCTTGTGTCCAGGGAGCTTAAGGATAACAGTGAGAAGGATGGGCTAATAACTGGGGAGCCCGGTTATTTTTTCTTAAACACCTCATTACTCTGAAGTTCTCTGAAGACACCCTGTTGCCCTGTTGGTTCTTTCAGCTGCTGCTTTACCCAGTCTCATGGCCTTCCCTTCCATGGTCAATCTTCTTTGATAATTTATTTTCTCCATTGAAAAATCTGAGCCATCAGGTAGGAAGGAAAAAAAAAAAAAACAAGTAAGAGTTGCCATCCTCGTGTTATCCCAATAATCCAACAATCCGGGGCTGCACTGGAGTGGCTTACCTCCTCTCTTGAGTTGGCATCTGCTCAGATTGTCCTTCTAGGAGAGGGTTGTTGCCAGAGCAAAAGCACAGACTCAAATTCTGAATTTCTTCTTATTAAAAAAAAAAAAAAAAAAATTGTATCTTAATTTTCTGATCACAATTGCCCAGTAGAGCCTAGAAAGATGGAATGTCAAGGTTTCTCATGTGGCCTGGGCGAGACAGTACCGTCCCTTTCTCAGTTAGAGGGCTGATTCCATGGGTGTGTCCCTTAATAGAAATTTATACATTTATCCTTCTCTGTATGTATACCCTGCTTAAAATTTCTAGAAGAACAAAAACCAAACGCTTCTGCTGATAATTTTAATTGTACTCCTAGACCAGTGATAATTTTGCTCCCAGGAGACACTTGACAAAGTCTGGAGATGTTGTTTTAGTCACAGCTAGGGAGAGGGTGCTCCTGGCATCCAGTGGGTAGAGACCAGGGCAGCTGCTGAACATCCTCCAGTTTGCAGGGCCGCCCTCCACAGTGAACAGTTACCTGGCCTGAGGCATCAGTAGTGCTGAGCTTGAAAAGCCCTACCCTTGGCTTGGCACCTGTAGCTCAGTGGCTAAGGCGCCAGCCACATACCCTGGAGCTGGTGGGTTCGAACCCAGCCCAGGCCTGCCAAACAACAATGGCAACTACAACCAAAAAATGGCCAGGTATTGTGGTGGGCACCTGTGTTCCCAGCTGCTTGAGAGGCTGAGGCAAGAGGATCGCTTAAGCCCAAGAGTTTGAGGTTGCTGTGAGCTGTGATGCCATGACACTCTACTAAAGGCGACATAGTGAGACTCTGTCTCAAAAAAAAAAAAAAAGCCCTATCCTCCAAAAGGAGAATCACTCTGAAAGATTCATTATTGAAGGGCCATCACAACTACTATTTGTAGAAACGTATGAGGAAGACCATATTTTCATTTCACATTTGAGGAAACTGAGGTTAATAGAAGCCAATTTGCCCAGCGCCCCGCCCCCCCAGTTAGCAACACAGATCCACATAAACTCTAAGCCTCTATTCCTTACCAAATATATTATCTTAGCTATTATCACTTCACCAGCACAAAATTATGTTTCGAAAACTTACAAATATATTTTCCTCAAGACTTGGAATTTGTGTGTGTAAATGTGTGTGTGTGGTGGTGGTGGTGATGTATAAAACAACCCAGTAAAGATAATAATGAGAAGGGGCTTTAAAAGATATAATCCATGTGGTCTTCTGCAATAAAGCCTTTCTCAAAACATAATAATAGGACTACTGTGAATTACTTTTGCCCAGAACTTGTCAAAAACAATTGCAAACTGAAAGCTTAGCTTCTAGATACTGAACCAGGTGAAACTTGACCTTTGGACATACAGGTGAGCAGGAAGCTATTATTCGGGAAAGTTAAAAATGTATTTCTGGCTGCATTCAGGAGATTGGATAGACTCTTCAATTTTTTTTTTTTTTGTTTGTTTTTTGAGTCAGAAAACTTTCCAATGTTTTTATTTGTAAATACTAATGTAACAGAACCAGTAAGATTTACATGTTTGTACCAAGAGGTTTATCTCAAGGGATTTGGTGTAAACATCTGTGGTATATCTTATGATGCCAGAAGTGCATTACTCATGGTTCTTGGCCTGGGAAGTCCCAGATCAAGGTGCTAGCAGATTCTGTGCCTAGTGAGGGCTCACTGCTCATAGCCAGCACCGTCTTACAGCAGCGTCCCAGGGCTGGAAGAAGAAAAGCAATCCTCAGCCTTCTCACAAGGGCACTAATCCCATTCCTGAGGCTGGAGCCCTCCTGGCCTCATTACCTCCCTGAAGTCCCACCTCTTAGTATCCACATTGTGGCTTATGTTTCAACATAACGAATTTGGTGGCAGTTGGTGGGGGTTACATTCTGACTATACAGGGAGGATGGCTGGGCAAATCCAAAACCCACACAGTAGGGCAGACGAGGACTCTCAGATGGGAACTGCAGTGACAGTCCACAGGTGGGATGTCACATTCTCCAGGCAAGCCTCATTTCTGCTCTTAAGGACATTCAACTGATTGATTGAGGGCCACCCAGATAATCTCGGATAGTTTTCCTTATAGAAAGTAAACCAGTTATGCACATGAATGAAATCTACAAAATACCTTCACAATAACACCTAGATTACTGTTTGTATAATTGAAGACAATAACCTAGCTAAGTTGAGATGTAAAACTTGCCATCACACATGGCAATTTTTTTGCCCTAAGTCAGAGGTTAGAGAGTTATCAAAATCCACACATGAGAAGTAACATGTAAAGCACACTGTTTCTCCTAACAGTATAAGGATATGCTTGACCACACCCAGAAATCCAGCTCACATCTGCTCTCCCAGTTTAGAGAGATCTTTGTATTTAGCTGTTTACTTGTGATTCTGTCTGAGAAGTCACTGTGACGTCACACGAGAAGCATTGTGGCACCTTGGAATGAGGCAGGAGTGAGGCAGAGCTGGACTCAAGTCCTGGCTCTGTGAATACACCTGTTATTTCCCTGTATGGGAAAATGACACACTGCTTCACAGGTTCTTGCAAGATTTTCCCAAGAAAGACCTGTGCAGTACAAGGCAGTGTATCCACATACCTCTCTGTGTAGTTAGCTGTAGGTCTTAGACCATTTGCACTGTGATGACAGAACACCACAAGACTGGGTAATTTATAAGCATGAGAAACTTTTTCTTTTTTTTTTTTCTTTTTTTGAGACAGAGTCTCGCTCTGTTGCCCTGGGTAGATTGCCCTGGCATCTCAGCTCACAGCAACATCAAACTCTTGGGCTCAAGCAATCCTCTTGCCTCAGCCTCCTCAAGTAGCTGGGTCTATTGCAGGTGCCTGCCACAATCACTGGCTAGTTTTCCTATTTTTTATAGAGACAGAGTCTCACTTTACTCAGGCTGGTCTCTAACTCCTGAACTCAAGAGATCCACCTGCCTTAGGCTCCCAGAGTGCTTGGGTTCCAGGTATGAGCTACTACACCTGGCCACTAGAAACTTCTTTCTTACAGTTCTGCAGGCTGGGAAGTTCAAGGTCAAGGCACCACACGTTTGGTGTGTAGGGAGGGCCTCTTCCTAATAGACGGTGCCATCTAGGTGTCTTCACATGGCAGAAGGGATGGAATGGGGACACCAGTCCTGTTCTCCTACACTCCACTATTGGTGCTCAGTTCATTTCATTTCCTTCTGCCATCAGTGTGTCAGAGAAGCGTAGAGAGGAAGATGGGAGTGGTTAGGACTAAGACAAAATCCTATGCATAAATTTCACCCAACGGTCACTGGTTAAGATTACAGTTACTGAACCAGATTGCTCTGGGTCCCTATTTGAATTAAGCAACCCCAGAAATGCATTTATGTCTACACCCGAATATTTATATGTAAGCGTGTGTGTGTGTGTGCATGCAATGTTCTCTGTTTATTCCCGGGTTATCATTCAAGCTACTGATCTCCTTATACAACTCTTTGGAAGAAATTCTGCTGGCATCAAGTGTCAAGAAATATTTCATTTCACCTGGACACAAATGCATTCTGTGGTGGTTTTATAACCACTGGTGTTTCCCTAGGTGCTTTGGCTACAGCCCCATCTCACAATCTTCCTTTTATTTTCTCCTCATTCTTATTTCTTTAAAACTTCTCTTGGTTGAAATCTGAGTGCCCTGCTGGTGTTTATGAAGGCCACTCCAATTCCTCTTAAGAACTGTACAGGCCATAAATAAATGAACCAATAAATAGGTCTTACTGTTTGAGGTCTTTACATGCCCAACCAAGGGGAAATCCAATTACCATTCTCCAGGAAGCCTGCCCGGGACTTTAGTTAGACGCTAACAAACAGTAATTTCTTATTAAGATGGAGTTGGTCCCAATATCCATCCAAAGAGCATACATTCAAAAGATACTTGTTAGTAATTGATTTTACTCTCAGTCATTCAACATTCAATGAGGCTTTATTATGGTTTTAAATGTGTGTATTACAGCATGTGTCAGGACTTGCCAATTTAATTACATCCTCCTCCAGACTATCAGTGTTTTGAAGGGAGAGACTTTGATGATTTGTATCTCTAGCTACCTGGTACCTAGCACTGTGGCTATTATATAGTAGGTTTTTATGGAATAAATGAGTGCTTACTAAAATAGCTACTTACTTTTTAATACGTTCTGACACATACTCTGTGTTTGGTGGTTGAAAATCTAGAATTTGTAGACTTCTGGCCAGTGTCCTTTCTGTAGCTGCCCAGTGATGGCCACCTCTGAGCCTGGAGCAAAAGAGTGAAAGAAGATCTCCCTCCAAGCTTGGAGGAGGAAGGAGTCTTACCCATTCTCTGCCACTTCTAGTTAAACCTTGGGCAAGTAGTTTCCCCCTTGGGGCCTCCGTTTATATATTTGGGAAATAATGGAGTTCAATTTGATGACTTGGAAGAAACGTCCCACCAATCACAGTGGAGATAGGGACACACCTTGCCACCTTATCTGTGAGTGTCACATTCCATGAGAAGAGGCAGGCCATCCATGTTAGGACAATCTCAGACTATAGTCTTTGTCATAAAGGAAGTGAACAGAGTTGTGTATTATTAAAAGGAAGGGAGAAATAACTTGTGTTAGCTAAGGTGGGCCAGAAAGACTTCTCCAAGGAGGGAACATTATTTGACTTTCCTCTTCCTTCATGAAAACTAAGCAGTTAAAATGACATCGGACAATAAACATCTTTGTTCTTTGCAAATCCATCTCAGCAATTGCAGTAGAAGGCAGAATTGATTTAGGGAAAGGTCTCCTGCCCGAAACTCTTTGCTAAATCTGTCAAGGTTTAAATAAAGGAAAATAAATAGAGAAGGATCTTTGCAATTTGAGCAAGGAACACAGTTATATCTCTAAGATGAAGATGGGGATTGATAAATACTTTTCAACCTGTAGTAGGCAACTTAGTGAAAAATTTCTAACCACCTACTATGTGCCTGACCTTAAGTAAGGAACTAAGGCTGGTTTGTTGAGTCATCTAGAAACTTCCTTAACAAAAGTCTAGTCTAGGCAGGGCATAAAGAAATAAATATCTCTCTTCCATCGTGATAGTGGTGGTCAGAAGAGATACTGAGGACTCAGGGGCAATGGTGTGCTTAGTGGGAATAGAAGCCACAAAAATTATTTTGACGTAATGATGTCATTTCTGCTAATATTTTACCGCCATTGCTTCATCTTTTGAGGGGAGGATTCATACTAAATAAATAACTGAAAACACTAAAAAATAGATGCATGAAAATATTCATTATGTCAAAAAAGAAAAAAATTATCTAACAAGAGGTTGTTGGTAAAATGAATTATGATATATTCCTATAGTGTGTGTGTGATTTATTTTGTCTTTTTTTTTTTTTTTTTTTTTTGAGACAGAGTCTCACTCTGTCACCCTGGGGTCTGCCTACCCCACAACAACCTCAAACTCTTGAGCACAAGGAATCCTCTTGCCTCAGCTTCTTGAGTAGCCGGAACTACAAAACATACGCCACAACGTTGAGCTACTTTTTCTGTTTTTAGGAGAGACAGGGTTTTCACTCTTGCTCAAACTGGTCTCGAACTCCCTGAGTCCACCCTCCTCAGCTAGTCCACGTCCCTCAGCCTCCCAGAGTGCTAGAATTACAGGTATAAGCCACTGCGTTCAGTCTGTATACTAATAATGGCCTATAATTAAGTCACTGGAAATATTCACAAAGAGGTTGTAGCTACATAGATATATGCTTAAAATAAAATGTTAAGAGGTACAAGGTAAGCCATTGAATTATCTATTCAGCCTGGTTTCAACTTAACTATACACATAGTTAATGCACACACCAGAGGATGGAATGGAACCTTGGCAAAACACCAGCAGCAATTGTGTAGGGATGGTGTGATTAATTTTAAATTTTTTTTTTTTTTTTTTGCAGTTTTTGGCTGGGGCTGGGTTTGAACCCACAACCTCTGGCATATGGGGCCGGCACCCCACTCCTCTGAGCCACTAAAATTTTATTCATTTTCAATTTTCCCCAATCACTGCACATTAGGACTCGAGTAGGAAACATATTTAAAACATATCTAAACCTGGAGTATTTCGGGGGGGAAAAATGGAATAGTAGTCCCCTCCAGTTTCTGTCTGTTTCTGGTGAATTAGTCATTGCATCTTTGGAACAGAAGCAAAGCCTTGGATTTAAAAATAAACTTTACATTTTTGTTTCTAATTCAAAGCTTTTGGAATATTGTGATTCATTTTCACTATCCACGTTTTTCTCTCCCAATTTAAATGGGGCAAGAATAGAAAGTGTATGTGAGTTTAGAGAACCTTGTTTTATTGTGTGTTTCTGTTGGCAACTAAGAAAGGGCTGGGTCAATAGCAGAGCTACTGGAAATAACAAGGACCTCAGCATAGTCATGGTCTAACTGAGCCACAGGGGTCTAAGTTAGAGATGGGATGGGGGTGGCTTGCTCATGGTCACGGACGTGGCTGCTTTATAGGAACATGAGGCATCCTTAACTTATAGAAGGGAGAATTAGACTAAAAAAGAGTTTGGCCCAAGAGTCCTTATTTTGTTGTTAGTTGTGGTGGTCTAAAGTGGTATTCATGGTAGGAATCTAATTCATGCTCAGTTGGAAAATGGAACACGGTCAGACTGTAGAATATTCAGTAAACATTCTCTTACAAACAGGAATACAATATCAGAAAGGGAGTTCGAAACTCAATGCGAAGCCAGGTGGAACGTAAGGTGTGGAGTTAAGCTTTGCCATTCAGTGAAAACTTAGAACATGTCAGTTTTCAGAATAGAAATGTTTATCTCCTTATCTAAAATTTTAAAATTCATTGTGCATATGTTCTGCGATTTAGAAGTAACAGCCTTTTCCATTTTTCTCATTCTATTGCAAATTGCAATCGCACCATATCATCAAAAAGTTATTTAGTGACAACTTATGGGGAGCCAAAAAGTTTCCTGTAATTTGCATATATTTTCCACATTTGGAATGTTAGTGATTAAGGTTTGTGTGTGTGTGTGTGTGTGTGTTCACTTAAAATAATATATTATTATTGAAAATAAATATAATAATAAATGCAAAATGTTGGCTCTAACGGCATATGCTAAACATTTTCACAGTGCAACACAGCATATGCTTCGTTCTTCATTAAGAGATTTTAAAATAACTTGTATTTAGCAAGAATACATTATCTTTTATTCAGGATTAATTATATGCTGTTTTGTGTACCATAATTTAAAGTGCTACCCACTTCTAATATGTAACACGCAAAGGAAACTATGGTTACAATTCATTAGAATTGGCTCCTTCCCTTTGCAATTTAGAGGCATAATGAATACACAGGCCTGGAAATGCTGTTTGTTACTTGAATCAAAAGTTACATGAAGTGTTGATAACTAACAGTTACAAATCCTTTATTATTATTTTTTTTCAAGCACAGCACGTCTCAGGAGAATGGGATAAGTCATAAGGGTAATTTGTGCCTAATTAGTTATTTGACCATTCTTTAATAGTTCTAAGAACAAGTTTCAAAAGGACTGTTGGAGTTAAGAGGGTCGAAGAGAATTTAAAAAATAATTTTTTTATTGTTTAAACACAGGATGGTGTTATATGTTTTAGTATGCCCAGACAAACAGTTTTCTAAAAAGCAAACTATGACTTTTGTAAAGAGTTTGATTTTAGGCATCTGTTAATTAAAAATAAATGTCACATAACACTTTTCAAGATGAAACCAGTCATCTCAAAAAATGACCTGGGGATCTATCAGTTGCCCAGTTAAGTGCCTGGAACTGGATCATCCTTTCTTTTCTCTTTACTTTTCTCTCTCTGTCTTTCTTTCTTTCTTTCTTTCTTTCTTTCTTTCTTTTTTTTTGCAGTTTTTGGCCAGGGTTGGGTTTGAACCCTCCATCTCTGGCATATGGGGTTGGTGCCCTACTCCTTTGAGCCACAGGCGCCGCCCATCTTTCTCTCTCTCTCTCTCTCTCTCTCTCTTTGATTAATGTGAGGGTACACATGATTAGGCTACATTTTTTTTTTTGCATTTGTTAGCTAAAAACCAAGTTGTCCTCAACCCTTTCACCCATACACCCTTTCATTGTGCCCTTTAGGTGAGAGCACAACAATCCCACTCCCTTCTCTCTCTTCCGTCCCTCCTCCCCCTTCCTCCCACCTGAGTTTAATGGTGATTCTCTCTCCTATGTGCATGGCGTTGGTCACCTACTAGTTTCATATTAGTATTGACTACATTGGATACTTGCTTTTCCATTCCTGTGATACTTTACTAAGGAGAATATTCTTCAGCTTCATCCAAAAGATACAAAATTTCCATCTTTGCTATTTTATATCTCAATCTTTTATATCTCAGAGATATAAAATCTCCATATTTGTTCATCTTTTATTTCAATTATTTATTTTTTAGCAATGAGAAAAACAATGTCCAGAGAAGTTCAGTCCTTGCCCAGGGTACTGCAGCTCATGAGTAAGATCCCAGAGTTGGAGTCCAGGTTTCTTGGAAAGGCTCCTGTTTGAACTGTTTGTGCTTTGTCATTTTTAACTTTAAGGAGTGCTGATGGCTTTAATGAGGGCAATGCCTGTGACTAGGTTCCCCAAACGGAGCAGGACAAAAGCAGGCAAAGTGCATCCAAAGTAGAAAATGAATTTTCTAAATGCAGTTTTCATTTTTTGGAACATCTATGTTGATATTTTGACCTTTTCATTTAAAAGTGACAGAATCTTAAATAATAATAGCATTCATTCTTCTCAGGATAGAATGACTAACATTGTGGTGAAAGTATAAATCAACACTAGGTGGCATTTGGTGATGTTTGTCTCAAACCTAAGCATATGGAGACCTTTGGTCTCATGTATTTGGTTTAATTCTGGTATCAAACCCTAGGAAAGTCTCTTGAAATACATGGAGTCTCATAAAAATATGTTCATCCTCATGATTTCTATGAAGTGTCAACTGTATCTCAATGAAGCTGTTAGAAATTGGTCCTCACATTTTAATTTATTGGGCGGCAAAAGTGAAAACATGCTACTTGAGCACCCCTGGGAGGGTCTTTAAATACTGGCAGTCCATTCACACAACTTAAATTGGAGAAGCCATTGACTACGTTTGTAAGTGTACTCCTAGTAATATGGAGAAATAGTTTTGGCATAACATATGTCACAAGACACATGATAAAAATTGTATGGAGGCCAGTCATGGTGGCTCACACCTGTAATTCTAGCCCTCTGGGAGGCCTAGGTGGATGGATCATCTGAGCTGAGGACTTCAAGACCAGCCTTAGCAAGAGCAAGACCCCACCTCTAAAAAAATTGCTGGGCCTTGTGGCACTCACCTGTAGTCCCATCTACTTGGGAGGCTGAGGCAAGAGGATTCCTTGAGCCCAAGAATTTGGGTTGGTGTGAGCTATGATGCCATGGCACTCTACCAAGGGTAATAATGTAAAACTCTGTCTCAAAAAGAAAAAAAAAAATTGTTTGTAGATCATAATCTTTATGTTACAAAAAATAATTAAAATTATTAGAAGATAATAAACTAGCATGATTGCTAACAACAGTTATCAGGTGACAGGATGATCTATTCATTATTCAGTTGACTTATTTCCTGTGGGCTGCTATTAAAAAAATACCTTAGACTGGGTAACCTATAAAGGAAAAAATTTATTACAGTTCTGGAGGCTAGGATCCCTAGGATCAAGGTACCAGCGGGTTCTATGTCTGGTGAGGATCATTTCTTCACAAATGGTGCCTTCTGAATTTTGTCAAGGGACCTCCCCGGAGCCCCTTTTACAAGGGTACTAATTCCATCCATGAGAGTGAAGCTCTCATGGCCCAATCACTTCCTTGAGGCTTTGACTCTTAATACTGGGTGTTGGATGTGAGGTTCCCATATATGAATTTTGGGGAGACACTAATATTAAGACTGTAGCAACGGCCATTTGTTTATTTTTTCAGTCAACTTATTTAATTTATTTAGTACCTCTACATTTCCAAAATATTCTTCAATGATGATTAATTACTGTTAAAAATGAGGGAAAAAGCTATAATAAAGGTCAAAGTGAGGTGTTCCTGATACAAGGGCATGTTGCCCGTGTCAGAGGATGGCCACATTCGGCACACATTTTAGTAGATTCAGGTACACGTCAGTAATAGCCTTCACCTGGTCAGAAGGATGCAATTAAATAGTATTGACGAAACTTCCTGACATTTTGCTCAATCACAGTAATTGTGGGTCAACCTTGAGAATATCGTGCAGAACAGTCTGTGGTGCAAAATGTTCACCTAATGCAATTGATTTACATCTTTACATTTAGCCAACAGTGGAGTTTCTAATTTCCAGTATTTTCATCAACTCTAATCAAAATGTTAAGAGCCAGGAATTTGCTCCCTACTACAATATGGGCATGAACGGTTTGCATAACAGGTCAGAGTTGGGCCTCTGTTGCTTAATATCTTCCCACAGTCAGGTCGTAAACGTGTGTATCCTATGACTTTTTAACTCCATTATATAGTCCCCTGAATTGCAGCAAATATTTCTTATACAAAAGCCACTCGCATATTGTCTGTGGTAGCTGACATTTCATAATTCTTAGGGGAAGGTATGAAGAATTATAGTAAATTCCCTGGATTCAGAAAGAAAAGGAAGATGATTAAGATGTTGAAGTTGCCAAGGCTCCACTGCCGTCAGTTTTGGAGGAAGCAATAGCTGTGTCAGTCGCAAAATGTAATCGCTCTCATTACCCAGAACCTGTCTTCTGGGACATTTCCAATTCACACCTAATACTGATACCTGCTCTCTCTAGCACAAAATTCCAGAGTCAACTGATCTAGGGCTTTCTTTCATTTCAAATGATATAATTTTTTTTTTTTTTCTAATTTCAGATGTGCCCTGAAAGTCCTAAAATGTGGAATTACTTGACTTAGATGTTTCCATATAGTACCACGTTTAACCTTATTTTCTCCCTCCTTCTGTTGTGGAGGATCTCAGAGTAGACAATTCCGTGGGATGCTCGATGTCTAGGCCAAACTGTGGCCTTCAGCGGGAGGGCTGTGGGTTCTACTTTCTATAACCCGGGACTTGTCCTTGTTTTATAAGAATTTTATAAGAAGGCTGAGCGCAGTGGCTCATGCCTGTAATCCTAGCACTCTGGGAGGCCAACTCAGGTGGATTATCTGAGCTCAGGAGTTGGAGACCAGCCTGAGCAATAGTGAGACCCCCGTCTCTACTAAAAGTAGAAAAACTAACCTGGCATGGGGGTGGGTCCTGTAGTCCCAGCTGCTCAGGAGGCTGAGGCAAGAGGATTGCTCAAGGTCAGGAGGTTGAGGTTTGGGTGAGCTATGTGCTATGGCACTCTACCCAGGGCACAGAGTGAGCCTCTGTCTCAAAACAAAACAAAACAAAAAAAAAAAAAAAAAAAAAAAAGAAGAAGAAGAATTTTATAAAAGTTGGCTTGCAGACCATCTGCTTCAACCTCACCTGCGGACCTCATTGCAAGAGAAGCTGGCAGAGCTGGACCTCAGGTCTTTTGTCGCTAGGGCTTGGCTCTGAGGAGCCACATTTGCATCTAACTTCCAGGTGATGGGGAGGCTCTTTTGGCAATAGAGAGGGGAGCCAGATTAGCTCCTTTCTGTTCTCAGAAAGCTTTCACCCATGCCATTCTTTACATCCTAACAGCTTAACAGCTTTGTTTCCAGGTGAGCACTTGCCTATTCACAAAAGGTGAGTAAACATTCTAGTAGCACAAAGTCCAAGGAGATTAAGGCTATTACAGATGTGGCTTTCAGAACGTGCATCCTGGACCAGCACATTCAGCCTTGCCTGAGGACTTGTAGGAATGCATTTCCTTGGGTCCACCTTCAGTTTATCTTAAATCGAAACACTTGGCGGGAGTATTGAAAAGCAATCACGGTGATTCTGGTGATTTACAAAGTTGAAGACCCACTGGTCTACCTTGTAGTTTTACAGCGTCTCTGTGGGAGCTGAGGCCACCACTTACTTGTCTGTTGCTAAATTCCCTAGATTCAGAAAGAAAAGGATAACGTGTGCTAATTTTTTTCTATTTGTAGAGACTGGGTCTCACTCTTGCTCTTGAACTCCTGAGCTCTTGAACACCCAATTTCCATAAAGGGTGAGACTACTTTCTCCTCCAGACCACAATTTTTTCTAAAGAAAAATCACAGATTTGAATTTCCAGAAGAAATGTTTGATTCAAAATTGTAGGTAAATGATGCCTTTGAAACAGGCAATGATTCTACCGGGAAAGTAACAGTTTGGGCTTTTAAGGGTGGCATCCAGATAGCACCACAGGACCCCACTGGGTTTTAAATTAGATGAGGGACTCCTAGGTTAAAGAGGGACTTCTAGTTGAGTCAGTGCTCCATCTTGACATTTACCAGCTGTGTAGCTTTAGAAAACTCCCCAAATGTCTGGGAACATTACTTTTCATACCTGAAAAAGAGTATAATGATAGTTCTTTTCACATGGTGTATTTTGAGCTTTCCATGAAGCAGTGAATGCAAAGTGCTTTGCTGAGGACCCTAGTAATCGGACAATGCCCGGAGAGTGCTGCAAGTCCTGTGACCAGGGATATGCAGTTCCTTCACTCTGCATGCCCTCATTTTTAATTTGCAGTAACTCTAGTGCTTAAAAGTGATGCGTTTCAATAATAAAACAGAACTGAGTGGTTCTCCATGGCAATAGAATCTAAGATCTTCCTCTGAGAGATGAAAGAACGGAGACTGGACCTGTGTGTACCTCTAGATTCGAGGACGAGATTCATCACATGTTAAGCATCTGATGAATTGTGAACAATTAATCCCTAAATTT
Organism: Loris lydekkerianus; assembly: GCA_963574355.1. NCBI lineage: Eukaryota > Metazoa > Chordata > Mammalia > Primates > Lorisidae > Loris > Loris lydekkerianus. The sequence continues at coordinate 28,644 of CAUYPK010035906.1, read as the reverse complement.
TACAAAAGGAATGATTTTTCAGAGTCCTGTCATTTGGCTACTACACCCAAGAACTTCATGTGGAAGAGGTAATTATTTATCTCGTTTTAAAGAGGTCGGAGCTCAAGCTTGAAGCCATGCAGTGAGTTGACTGAGGTGGGCCAGCATCACGAGGCAAGTCATCTGACTCGGGGACGCCGTTCTTAGCTATTCTGCTATCCTGCTTTGACCTGTATGCAACTTGGGCTGGTAATCTCTACCAGCAACTAGTGGGGCCGAGGGTGGGCAAGTTCAGAAATATCTTAAGCACCTGTGGAAAACACAGAAAAAGAAATTATGCATTTGGATGAATCAATAATGCTCTTTTTATTAATTCAGTAGCTGAAAGCTAATTAATCCCTAGCCATAGTAGGAAGAGAAAAATTTTTATTCTGATGTTAATGTTATTTTAGATGATGTACTTTTTAGGTATATGCAGAAAACACATGTAGCAGTCACACGCCATTAAAGGCCGGTAGTGTCCCCGCCTTAGTTATCACAACAAATAGTGTCTCCAGACCTTCCTAAATGTCTCCTGGGGAGAAAAATCTCTCCATTGAGAAGCTTTGGTGTCATTTCTCTTTGTTGTCTGAATTTTCTGAAAGTTGGAGCTGGGATCAGAGTTTTAATCAGATTCAGATTCGATTTGGTTTTCGTATTTATTTTATTGACTTTTTGCCCAGACTTATTGTTTATTGCTAAGTCTGTCTCCTAGACCTCACTCTGGAGACACACAGTGTTGGTAACCTTGTTTGTGATGTTAGCCCCCTCTGATGTCTGATGCTTAGAAGCCCAGTTTTTTCCGGAAGTCAGTGGAATCTGCACCTTGCATTTCCTGTTTGGGTTGAGGAGAGAGAGAGAGAAAAGCTGTGACTTCAGCATAGTCTTTGGGGGAAGGTGTGATGGCAGGTGTCCAGTGTGGCTTTTGTGACTGGCTGGTGCTGTGGTCTGGAGACTCCTCCCTCGTCTCTACAAATAGAAAAATTAGCCAGCCATTGTGGCAGGTGCCTGTGGGCCTGGCTACTCGGGAGGCTAAAGTAGGAGGTTTGCTTGAGCCCAAGTGTTTGAGGTTGCTGTGAGCTGTGGTGGGCAACAGAGTGAGACTCTATCTCAAAAAAATAAAAAATAAAAACAAAAAAAATTTTCATGGCACAACTAAGATCCTCTCACAGCTCCCCTGCTGAAAATCGCTGCCCCAGGGCCTCTGTTGTGGACTCCCAGGACACATTCTAGAATCCCCTGGGTCCACACTCCAAATCACATCTGTGTTTGCAGCACAGACTGATTTCAGGACACATCAGTATACTATACAACTGTTTAAAATTGCTAAGTTTTTTTTTTTTAAAGAATATACTCGGGGTAAAAGTTTTTGAATGATGTGACATCTTTATGATCTGAAGGATAAAAATAAAAATGCTCAGGTTCTCACTGGGGCATGTGAGGTTCTGTTACACAGCTGTCAAGAGCGCTGTTCCTCACCTCTCCATGGGAGACCATGGTTTGATGGCCATTGCACTGAATGGCCCATCTATGGAACACTGATCCACTGCATGACCATTAAACTGCATGTTCTGAGTGTTGCACTAACAACACTCAGGTACAAGTTTGTACCAATGCTCAGAACATGCAGATTAATGGACCAATCTGAGTATTTAAGATATACACTGAAATATTGAATATGGAGAGAGATATATATGTAGTGTTATCCAACATTAAATATTTGCAACATATGTGAATTATAAATGTGCATTTTGACATATAAGAGCAAATAGTTTGAGAGATGACTTTTATTGATACAATATAGTAGGATACAGTTTGGCAAAGATGCTGAAGATACTAAGATGACTAAGTAAGGAACGTCTCTTAACAGAGGTCATAGTATATCAAGAAGCCAGGCATGTGAAGAAACATCATAAAATAAAATAAAAAATACCAAACAGCAGATAAAAGTGTGGAAAAAATTAAATTGCTAACTTTTGTACATCAAAAATATCATAAGCAAAATTCTGACTAAAGAGAAAATCTGGGAAATATTCAAAACACAAATATAAAGAGGTATTTTAATATTTAAATGAAAAAGTTTTTGCAAATCAATAACAAATATATCACCACTTAAGATAAATACCATCAGTCCCATGCAAAAGAGGGGAAAGTTTAACCGCACAATTCCAAGAATTGTTTGTGTGAAAATACAGGCATCCACACATGTGTTCTCATGAAGGATTCAATTGTTGTCATCAATCAAAGATAAATTCAAACAATCCATTTATCCTTTTTTAAAAATGGTTATTTTTATTGTGGTGGAATAGGGGCTGTAAGGAGCATTTTATTATAATGCTGGTGGGTAAATTAATTAAAACATCTTTTCGGGAAAACAGTCTGCAGTATGTGCAGAGAGGTTTAAAACCTCATCTCTTTTGACCCAGTAATTTTACTTTTAAGTATCTGTTGTAAAAACAAACAAACAAACAAACAAAAAACAGGAATATAGACAGAGATTAATGCACAATTAAGTTTGTTGCATTGTTACTTACAATAGGAAAATTTTATACCTACTGACTAGCCCACAAGTTGGAGTTTGAATGGTTGTATAGCTCATTGTATGTTTTGGCAGGCAATTATGCAACCATTAGAAGCAGGTCGCAAAGATCGTTCAGTAGCTGCGTATGAACATGCTCAGGGCATTATTATGTCAGGTGTGATAGAAGAGGAAAAATCTCAATTGCTTTTAAAAAAAGAAAAAAAGGAATCTCAGTGGAGGGAAGTATGTGTTTTCTCTTCTATACACTTTATTTTCTAATATTTTGACGCTAAGTCTGTATTTGTCGGATAATTGGAAAATATATCAAGAAATGAAACTGAAAAATTATATTGATAAACATAATGCAATGGGAGGCAAAAGTTGCACAGAGAAAGAGAGGTTTCCAGGAGATTGATCAGTTAATTCCACTTGATAAAACGGGCAGAGAAAGCTGGAGAAAAAGATGAAGTTTAAGGACCCCGGCATAATCTGTCTGGTGGACAAGGTTGTTTGAGGAACTTCAAGAGCATGGGTTGTGCAAATGACAGAGGCATGGATGTACTGGGCATGTTCAAGGAATGAAATTGATCTGGTGTGACCGGGGCACAGACTCTGCAAGGCAGGGGGTTGAGTGGAATCAGGAAAGGCAGGGAGGCCCCAGGCTGTGAATGGCTTTTCTTTCTCAGGTCATGCTAAGGAGTTTAAGCATTAAAACCTGATCACAGAATCCGGAGACTTGTAGCAGAATGCTGCTTGGACAACACAAAGCATACATGGGCTCACGTATGTGCACACACACACACCAGTGCATATTCCCACAGATATGTCACATTTTAAGAATCAAGGAAAAGCATATATCTAAATATATGTACAGATATTCTTTTATTTATTTTGCTTTTTGAGACAGAGTCACTTTGTCACCCTGGGTGGAATGCTGTGGCATCATAGCTCACAGCAACCTCAAGCTCTTGGGCTCAAGTGATTCTCTTGCCTCAACCTCCCTGGGCTGAGACTATAGGTGCCTGCCACAATGCCTGCCTATTTTCAGAGACAGGGTCTCGCTCTTGCTCAGTCTGGTCTCAAACCTGTGAGCTTAGGCAATCCATCCGCCCTGGCCTCCCAGAGTGCTGGAATTATATGAGTGAGCCACTGTGCTTGGCCTATGTACAGATATTTTTTAGACAACATCTTAAGTAGAAAACAAAACACATGGGCTGGGTATGGTGGCTCACACCTGTAATCCTAGCACTCTGGGAGTCTGAGGCCGGTGTATGGCTGAGCTCAGGAGTTTGAGACCAGCCTGAGCAAGAGTGAAACCTTGTCTCCACTTAAAAAAAAAAAAAAAAAAAAAAAAATTAAAAAATTATCTGAGCATTGTGGTGGGCGCCTGTAATCCCAGCTACTCGAGAAGCTCAGGCAAGAGGATCACTTCAGCCCAGGAGTTTGAGTTTGCTGTGAGGTATGATGCCACAGCAGTCACCCCCAAGTTGACAAAGCTAGATTCTGTCTCAAAAACAAAAAAAAAGATAACATGAATGTTCCTAGTGATGAAATCTAAAGCAAACTATGGAAGGGGGAAAAAAAAAAAATAACACATTTAAAAATACAATTTCCTTTCTCGTGACTAGCTCTCTTTTGTTTTTGAGACTTTCTGCTTTATATAGATTTGTCATAGAGACTTTTCCTGACCAACCGTTTTGTAGATGTTCTGTCTCATCAGCCCACTAGTTGTCACCGCCTAGATTGCAAACTCCGTGCAGAGTGGAGCTCCACTGTCCACGCCACATGTCCCCTGCACTTGGTATATGGTAAGAGCTTGCTCCCAGTCGCTTCATAAATGGATTTCAGTGTCCCTCCCATGAAAGGCTTTGCAACAATTCATGAAGTTGACGTCTCCAGTGACTCCGACTCCTGGTTCAGAAATCAGTGCAGGGTTGTTGGGCAGGGTAGTGTTATGTTCATTTTGATGAAGTGGATGTTCATTTTGAAAATGTTGTTAACCTTAGAGACCAAAGCAGCTGGATTTTACGTTGCTGTGGTCAGAGCTCTAATTCAGCCTCTGCCAAATTCCCCAAATAGCATTAGTTGTGCTTCATTCCCTCTGTTTTAGTCCCTTGAGATGAGAATTTGGACTCAGTCTGTGTTGCTGATTCCAGGAGCCCATCCTAAGAACCTCTCCTGCTTACCTGTCTTACAATTTCCAATGCAAACCTCAGCAGAAAACAGCACCTAATAAATACTTGATGACTTATTGATCAAAATGTCATTAGATTAAGATTCATTACATTTCAAGATGGATTATACCACCCTATAAAGTTTCTGAAAAGTTCTGGAAAAAAATATCAGCTTCTCCCAATGTGATGGGGACTTTATTTAACTGTATTTTAATGGGGGAGACCACGTTTTCTTTGAGGGATCTTTATTCCTTTACTGGAGGGGAGGGTGTAATGTGAAATAGTATCTTCACTGATGCTGAATTAAATAAGCCTGGTGTCACCGTGTTCGATGTCTCAAGCAGAAGGCAGAATATTTTGAGCTCAATAAATAAATCCACATTTATTCGCTAGTAGGGATCTGTGGATGGTTTTGTACACAAGGAAATAGCAGAGTGAGGGTAGGAAATTGTAAAGTCTCATAGGCAGACACCCTCACAGATTTAGCTATCCAAATTTCACTTTCAGTGTTAGGGAGATTTCTTTGACTTTTCTATATTGTCAGAATATATTTAAGAAAAAATTTCCATGAAGAAATGATGCCGTAATTTGCTTTTGCTGACAGTGTTTCATGGAATCCGGTGGAGGTTGCTGGAGCTGGCGACTGTAGTCCGGGAATAGGAGGATCAACCTAATTGCTACCTTCTGCTTCAGAAACATGCTGTCTCTGGGTTTCCACATCTGTGAATGAAGTCCGTGTGGGTGTTTAAGCACACAGGGGAATGCACAGATGCATTTCTGGTGAACATAAATCGAAGGGGAAATATATGAGAAGAGCCCTCTTTATCTTTGATAGGAAGTTGTAAGAGGCTGCAGAATCTTGGAGATGAACAGAGTAGCAAACTCTCTGATGGCAAATCTGTTTCATGGACCCCTTCACATCGTGGTGAAACTTGATGTTGCCGAATCCTGTGGCTGCGTAATGAATTACTATTTAATTTAGAAAGATTGCCTCCGTGAAGTACACGGTGTTGACTGTGAAACCCATACCGTTCTTTAGAAGGTACCTCACAGATCACTTTTTCCTTGCCTAGACAACATGGAGCTAGTTGGCATATCATGTGGGTGGGACGGGACGCAGCACTCGTTAACGTTAGCTCTTTCTTCTTTTCCTAGTTGTGTTTTTGCTTGCGAGGCAACTTTCATGATTGAAGGAGGCAGTACCCTCATTCACATCATTAATCATTATTCTCCTGAACATTAAATTTTTGCTTTGCTGCTACATGTACCTTACAATAAAATACTTTAATTTTCCTGGATCTGAAAAAGGAAACTTCACACATGTAATGAGCTTTGACGTCGTACAAGGCTGTCTGCTGGGTTATCTCACTTTATCTGTGTGTAATCATGAATAATGATGCTTAGACATGTTTGGTTTTTTTTTTTTTTTTTCCTCCTTGAAGAAAACTAGCACCTAGGGAGACCCATGATTTTCAGGTGTTCATTGGTGGGAGTAGCAGAGCCAGAAGTTAGACATGCCAATACCTTCATTCTCCTATGACCTTTCCCTGGAGTGTTTGCTAAGGAATGAAGGGAAATGGGATTTTCTTTTTCTCTCTTGGAAATAAAACCATGCATTGGAAGGTGTATGGGATGTGTACAAAGGCAAATCTGGGTTCCACTTATACTGCTGCTAGTCCCTAGATGGCTTTTGGGGAGTTACCTGAATCTCAGGTGCCCTTCAGAAAAATGAGGTTGACCAGAGCTCCTTCTCCCAGTGTCTGTTATATTAGAAACCCATGTGCGCCCAGGATGAGCTGCATCAGAGTGAGTTACTCTTGTCCCTGTCTTTTCTCCACTTGGTCCCCCATTTCTTTCAGGCTGGGAGCTATCTAAGAAGGTTATTGATGGCTTCCCTGATGGCGGAGTGGATCAGCCAGCCTCCAAGAGGGAGGGGTTTCTTTTTGGTTTGCCGGCATCACCCTGGGTGACAGAAGAGACAGCCGTGCCTTTCAAGCTGAGATGCAGGAACTGGAAGAGGGTTTGCAGGAGATAAATCAATGAAAATTGCCTAGAATTGATACAAACGAAATTTGAGTTTAACAAGTGCCAGGGTGCTGAGGCGGGATCTGTGTTCCTTTCACTGAAACACAATTACTAAGCCTGGGAGGGAGCTGGCAGTGCCTTGGCAGACTCTTGAGGCACACAAAGGTGCTCTAATTTTGTTCTGATGATGGGGCGGCGACTCCCAGCCTGTCCCAAAGGCAGAGTGCTAGGTAGTCAGTTAACGTGGCTTTTTTCTCACCATATATCCTTTATTAAAAAGAATAAAAAGGTAGCATATATCAAATAAATCAGGTGTAAGTTTCATCAGACACTTGATTCCCTGCACCAACTCGACCTCCATGACAGCCCCCCGAAGATGACCTCATCATTTCTATTTTATGGATGGAACAACTTGGTGAGAGAGGTTACCCCACTCCTCCAGGGTCACACAGCTATTTGGGAAAGAGCTGGTGTACCCAGTACCTCGTTCAGGGGCAGCATCCTTGGAGTTTCAGACTGTGCTGTCTCATCACAGGACGTAAATCGCCACAGCTGTACTGTTTGTTAGATTCTCCCGAAATACGCTTCTGGCTGTCCTGTGAAAGCCAGTGATTCAAAGATCTGTGCCAAAGGATCATCATAAATCCTGTTTAGACAGAGAAATCCCTAAAGGAAGAAGGGTTCTTTGGAGCAGCCCACAGCCTTGAGCAATAGTGTTCCGGAAGAGGACAATTTGCAGCATGAGTGAGAGTCTAGAGGCCTATTGACATGGCAGGGATACAGATGGTCCCATAAGTAGGATTTGATGAGAAGAGCCCCCCTCACCACACACAGAGAGTCGGAAAAGGGCTTTAGGACATTGTCTGAGAGGTCACTGCCACATGCGGCTTCCTGTAATCCTCTGCCTGAGTTGCTGTGTCTCTTTCAGAGACAAGAAAGGTTGTCTGATATTCTGTCCCCTCTCATGGTGACAATTAAAGGCATGACTCATAGCCGTTGCTAGCCTGTTTTCCCTCGTTTCGCTAATGTAGTCTGGCTGGCAGTGCACACCCTCAACTGGTGGGGCCACAAGCAGATTATCAATCACACGAGCTTTTCCTTCTGTGGACTCAGCCTGCTACACCAGGCTGTTACATGTGTAGGACACAGTGCCATGTGCTAGAAAGTATATTAGTTAAGGGAGGAGAGAAAAGGGGTGTGTGTGTGCTTGTGTAGAAGTGCTGTCTTCCTTTATAAAGAATATTCCCAAGGACGTGTATTTTATTAAAAATACATTAACCATTTCTTCCTCACAAGTATGGAAGATGACTCAACATTGTCCTAACAATGTTTGCATTATTCTGTGCAATAACTGGGAAGAAAGCCCTTACAAAGAGAAATACTAAGGCTGGGCAGTGACTCACGCCTATAATCCCCTCACTCTGGGAAACCACAGCAGGTGGATTGCTTGAGTTCAGGAGTCCAGACCAGCCTGAACAAGAGCAAGACCCTGTCTCTACAAAAATTAGAAAACTTAGCTGGATCTAGGGGCACATGCCTGTAGTCCCAGCCGATTGGGAGGCAAGAGGATTGTTAAAGCCCAAGAGTTTGAGGTTGCTGTGAGCTGTGATGCCACCACACTCTACTGAAAGGTGACAAAAACAAAAAAATACTACATTGAGTACAGGTCTTCATTACAACTCAAACACTTTCTTTTTGTTAAATTCTTCCGACTTATTTTTCTTTGCTCTCACCTGCCCCCTTCTTTCTTTCTCTGTCTCTATATGAACACACACGCACACACACAAATGCCCATTCTCTCTCTCTGTCTCTCTCATACAGCTTGGACTTGGAATTAGGGAAAAATCACAAAAGTACACCCAAGGGAACTTTTTACAAATGTTTGTTTTCTTGTGTGCTTTTTTAGGAATTGGAAAAAATAATGCTATAGCTAGTGTTTTATATATGTGCATGTGTATTTTTCACATGTGCATATGAATTATCTCACAGCAAATATCCTATAAGGGGAACACTATTGGGATAACATTCTATATAGAATAACTAAGGTTCAGAGAAGCTAAGCCACTTGCCTGAGGTCACACAGCCAGCAAGTGATGGGGCCTTCCTCTTAACCCCAAGTTTCTCAATCCAAAGCTATAAACTCATCCTCCTCTAGGGGTCCTTCCTGGAGGACAGAGCAAGGCAGTTCATGTATGTGTATCGACCTGGCACTGTCTTCTTTCCTCTCATCAGCAACTTGCTCCCTGTAGCGCCTGGGTGTTTTTGCAGTGCTAACTGATGCATAGCCCCGTCCTCTGTGGCATTCCTAGTCCTGCTTTCTGCAGCCAGGCAGGGAACAAGGGAAATAGAAAGTTAAATGAACTCCCTAAAGGGCAGCCACCAGGAGTCAATAGGTATCCACTTTATTCTATTTGTTTGATTTAGAACAAAACAAAACAACAAATGTTCCCCGCTTCTGGGTCCAAGGGTTTAGCCAGAGATTAACAACAGCAGTTCCCAACAGTGGTTCCCATGAATAATGAAAGAGTTTCCAAGTTGTCTAAAAACAACCAGGACATCAAAGATACACCAAAATGCAGCTCAGGTGTTCACTGAGCATCAGCTTCTTGCAAGGCCTGCCTCCTCAGGGCACTGTCAGTGGAGCAGCAGGATCCCAGCCATCTCCTGGACACCTGTCAAGTACATGGGACCTCAGCCCTCTTTCCTCCAGATACAGAGCAGAATCTGCATTTTAATGACTTGCATGGCCCAGTGCCAGAAGCAGCCTTTGAATGGGTGGAAGGGGGTGAGTGAGTCACTAGTCATAGGTCCAAAATTTAAGAATGTGCCTAAAAGTGCAGTAATCAACATCAGCAACATTTAATAAAATATTTAATACAATATTCTTTAAAAAAGTACCTGGACAACTGCAATCTTTTTTTCCCCTTCTGGATCTTTTGGGGAGAGGGTAGGAAAAGCTGGTGGAGGTGTGGGAGCTTTGGTTTCTTACTTTCTGTAAATCCTTTGCATTTGGTCCCTGGACCTATATAGTATTGGGGATTTTCATTAACTGTGGTTATGCCCAAACAATGTAGCGTTATAACCTGAGCATTTAAGCTCCAAGGTCAGTTCAACCGGCTAACAGATCACACAAATGATGATGATAATGATCAAAGTAGGTAACCTTTATTTCAGGGCGAGAGATGTGCTAAAAGCATTACATAAATTAATATATTTAAATTTTTACAGGAAACCCTATGTAGGAGGTACCATTTCATTTTCATCTTCGGAGAAAAGGAGGTGGAGGTATGCAGAGGTTTGCTCACTTGCTAAGGTTATCCTGCCCTCTTTACTACGGTGCAGTCTACATTATAATAGTGTAAAATGGATTTGCAATGCATTCAACACTCTAAAGCAAATGTACAATCCCTTTCTTCAATGTATATTCTGTTGCTACCTGTCTTTTTATTCTGAAAATATGTCCCTTTATATCAAAATTCTCCTTAAAACAATGAAATGAGAATAATAGATGATTGCTTTTTCTAAACAACAACCACCACCCCCAAACAAACAAAAAAACTCAGGGAATTTTGGCTCCTATTTTATTTTTTAATTTGGCCAAGGAGGGGAGAAGATGCTGTTAGTTCAAGGGAAGACAAATAGTTGTTCCAGGTGCTCCCTGCTGTGTGGGGGCCCTGCAGACACTGGGCCGGGGCGCCCTGAGCCCCAGCTCTGCCCGACTTGGCGTCTGCTCTGGCTGCCTTGCAGCGGCCTCCGCGCTCGCCTCTCTCGCTTGTGTCTGCGGGACTCATTAGCAGTGGGTGTGTGTCTCTCCACAGTGGCTCATTCACAGGGCTGCTGGCAGTGCCAGGGATCGGAGGCCGCCTCTCCGGCTGTCTAGAACAAAGCTGGGCTGAGCCCTCTCACGGCCCCGTGGCCCTTGGTGTCCCCACATGAGGTGTCCTGAGATGGGAGAGAGAAGGCTCCTCTTGGAGATGGCATCGTCCTGGCTGGGTCCTGCTTCTCAAGGAAGACTCTAGGCGTCCAAGCTCTGCACCGTGACCTTCATGATGGTGGAGTGAGTAAGCAACACATTCAACAAGCCTGGCCTCTCCATCTGCCAGCCTGAACGCAGGTGCCAGTTACCCTTCCCAGCACGAAAGAGGGATCGGGATGGTGGCACAGAGGACCTGGCCAAGGGGCCGGCCTTTGTGGACACAAGCTTTACGTTGGCAGCGCCGTTTTATTTATGTGCGTGCCCCTGCGGTAACAGCTGTCGACCCTGTGCGCATTCACTGTTTCTCTACGTTCTGCTCAGATCATGATCTTCCTTTGATTCAGGGTTTGTGTTTATTCCAGGCTGCTCGCTGTGCCAGAGCCACAGCTCAACGGCTTGGCCTGGACTGCGGATCCTCATGTCAGGGGGGTTCTGAAAGTTTGTCCTGGTCTATCTGTGAGAGTGGAGACGTGGATCAGATCCCACTGCCAGATTGTGGAGTCTGGGGACACGCGCTCGGGGCACTATTTCCATCTTCTGTCTTTGTCTCTTCCTCATTAAATCTTCCTGGGGCTGTGGATTTGACTACCAATTGGCGGCTGACCTAGTTACAGAGAGCCACTGCGTAACCCCTTGCTCATCGTGACAAAAGGATCATAACAGTGTGTTCCTTGGGACTCGAAGTGGCCTCTGTTATTTTTGAGTCATTCTGACCTCCCGGGCGCGCGTGCACGTGGGTGCGTGTGCACACACACCTGGGTTGGCGTACGCGCACGTGCACGTGTGGGTTTGCGTGTGTGCGTCTGTGAATGTTAAGCTTCCCTCTAGTGGAGCTGGTGTTTTCCGCTGTCTTGTGGGGACTTTGCCTTTGGAAAGCAGTGCCTGGCTTTGTGTGCAATAGTTAATGGGTTTGCCCGTTTTCCAAACTTGACCTCCTTTCATTTTCCGCTGGGAGCACTTTCTCTCCAGCGCAGCTTCTCACATTTTCTGCTCTTGGTGTCAGCTCTGTTTGCCTGTCTTCTGCCAAAGGGCACCGAGGAGTTACTCAAAGAACCTTTTGAACTGTTGGTTCAGCGAATGAAGAGTCCAGTCAGGACAGTGACGAGGACAGCGCAGACCTCTGATTGGCCCCGTTGCTGGGCCGTGACTCATGCATTTGGCTTGTGCCTCTGCTGATCTCACGAGCCATGGGGAGGGTGTTTCTTTTCTTTTTCTTTCTTTTGTTTTTTTTAGTGCATCCCAGAGGCTATGACCTTTTCATCTGCATCTTACCTTGCATTTTGAAATATACACTCCCCAAACAAATTGCATGTATAAAGTAATAACCAATTCTTTTACCCACTTTTAATTAATCATACCTAATTGCCAATCAGAACTTCTCATCAGTATGAGTTAATCAGAGTTAACATTTACTTGTTTACTGAGCACTTTCTATGTGTCTGACCTACACCAAGTGCTGGGAATGGGAAAATGAATAAGATTCAGTCTTCGCAGGGATTTCCAATGCATAATAATATTCCTGTTAACTCATTTTAATTTGGGTAAAATTCATGGAGCTTCCACTGTGGGTTTGCAGCCGTGCCAGGCGCCTTTTGCATGCACCCTCGTCATCTTCAGAACAATCCTGAGAGTTTGACATTAGAGATGCTGTTTTTTAGGTGTGGAAACTGCGGCTTGTAGAGTTGAATCGGGTCTCTGGCTCAAAATCACACATTTAATGACAAGGTAGGGATTTCAACTTAGGATAGTCAGACTCTCAAACTCCCACCCGGGGATTATAGGCACCTGCTCCCCACATTCATTTCTTCTCTTTCTTGCTGGATAAATGTTTGTGTTTTGGACCACGGGGCATGTCCTGTGCTTTCTTTGTTCCATGGCTTCTGGCAAATGCAACGTCTGTGGAAATACTGGGTACAAAGAAGTTTGTTGCCCATAGAACAGCGAAGTGTCTCACTTTCTAAGATATTAAGCTTCCTCATCTCCTGATTGATCACATGGGCTCACTGAGGCTGTGAGTGGCAAAAAGGGTTTCCTGTAGTCACCCAATGGCAGGGCCTGAACTTGGACTCAGCAGCCCGGATCTGCAGGTGGGTTGGGCCATTTTCCAATTTACTCTGAGCGAGATGGCAAATCGCCTGGGTAATTCTATCCAGGTTTGAGGTCAGAAGCCACAGTTAGATACAATGCAAGCTCATTCGTGGCAAGGGTGCGAGCTTTTTCATCCCTGTGTCCCTCCTTCCCAGCACATTCCTAGCCGTAGGATTGGTGTCCAGCTGGTGTGTGCTGGATGAGTAAACTGGGTGAGATGAAAGGCGTTTCCTGCTCATGCTAGCGTTTTGGTAGTTGCTCACCTCCCTTCTTGGATTCTCTTAACAACAGAGGGTATTTTAGACTCAAATGATGGCATCAATATTTAATTTGACACTTCGATGATTCAGTCATTTCACATAGGAAACTATTTTCCTGTTTCTATTTTGCAATAAATTGGCTTGCTCTTCATTTTGGTATCTCTGGCCAGAGTAGTTTTTTTTTTTTTTTTCTTTTCTTTTTTTCTTTTTTTTTTTTTTCTGTTTGTACAAGAAAGTAGTGGAGAGTACTCAGCGATCATTACTCCTTGCTCTTTGCATCTAGCCAACTTACGTATCCGTGCAGCAAAAGAGATACTTCATGTTGCATGATGAAACTTCATGAGATTACAAATTTGGTTCTAGAACCAATAATGCTTTGGGCCATATATAAGAAATGAAGACAAAGAGGGGGGAAATTCATTAATTCATTTGCAGTTCATTCATTCTGACATATAAATCTCATCTTTATTTTGTTCTTTCTTTTCAGTATTCAACTTAGGGATATTTTTGCATTATTTTTATTGAGATTTTATTTTGTAACAAACCATGTTGAGGTAATCCAAAGTATATTTCCTTATTTCTTTACAATCGTAGAATTATAACTTTGGGGGAAGCTTGTCCTTCCATGCAAGACGTATACTGTGTTTTACTTAAACATTCTCCTGTTACAGCAAGACAATTCTGACCATCTGTGAATATAAGCAGGTGAATCTTGTCCGCCATCTGTGAAATTTAAGAGGATTACTAAGAGAATTGTACTACCTACAAGGTCATTACTTCAAGTTGGTTACTCTATTTGGAGTTAGTCTATAAATCTCTAATGCTCCATTTTCCTAATGAAATTAGAATACTTGAAACATACATTGGTAAGTCTAAAATTAGTTAATATCAGAATTGTATTATTTCTTGTTATTTTGCTATATTTTATAATGTAAATAAGTCAGATCATGTTGAAAGCCAGCATCTTTCTTTGTTGCTGTGAGCATTTTTTTCATTTCTGGGAATGGGTGAGATTTAAATTGAGGACAAAAGAACAGAAGCAATAAAGAAATTAAAACTAACTGCTTAGGAAAGCTAACTGGTCTTTAACGTTTCTTCAGGAAAACAACTAGAAAGGCAGAAAACTGTTCACGCTGATCCATTTGCTCACTTTCAGGTCAAACTGTTAGGATTAGTCCATTAATGAGGTTAGAGGGTTTTAGGTGGTGAGTCTTCAGAAACGACCTGGGAATGAGCGGACTTCCAAGGGAAGGTTGAGAGAGCTTTCGTTAACCTCCTTTTGCATCACGATTTGGCAAGGCCACTAGGAGAGTCTTCTCAAGGCTGCTAAAAATAGATGGTCTCATAGATCCAATCATGTCGCCATCTCTCTTTTTTTTTTTATCCTTTAGTAATGTCTTATTTTGGGGTTCTCTTCATTCTTCTCATCCACTTGCCTCCTCTGGAATGCTGCATTTGTTCTGAATGAGGCACTGCCCCCTTGGTGTTGGGGAAGAGAAGAGAGGCAGGAAAGATTTAGGACCCTCACTCACCTGACTACTTGACCTGCTGGTTCCCTGTCCTTCCTCCCTCCCCCTCCTCCATCTCTTCCTTCCTCCTTCCCTCTCTCTCTCATTTTCAGCCCCTTTTTTCCCTTCTCTCCCTCTCTCCTTCCCTCCCTCCTTCCCTGCTCTGTCTCCTTAACATGGCTCTCAATTCTATGTGCTTAGCTCTGCAAAGAGACTGATAGACAAGATGCTTGATATATAACTATTAAATAAGTGAATGAACGCGTAATGGACAAATGAATGATCAGGGCTGTGGAGAAGGCAACATTCCAGTGAAGGAATGGTGGGTCTTCCTCCCTTGAAATCACATTGTACTACTACACTAATACCCCTCCCTTTTCATGCCCCTGTAAGTCCCTTCTTCCAAACAGGCAATCTGTTTACTTCATGTCCTGTGCGTTTGGTTAGGACCTCATCATCTGATGTTCTTTTACATCTAAGCGTGTACATCTGTTCAGAATGAGGCTCTATAAAAATTCATAGAAGTCATTTAACTCCTGGATTCATTGTTTCCATTTTTTCCCCTCTTGATTCCATGGATTGTATGCAAATTTTTATAAACAAAATCTTTTCCCCACACCCTGAAACTTATAGAATGGGGGAAAAAAAGAGCATTTATAGATAAAATAGGAGAATGTGGAAAATGGTAGGAATTTGAGAAACATCCCTCTGCCTCTCCCCACCTCATCTCTCCCCACCCCACCTCAGCCCCTGCAGCAGCCTGCAGGATACCCCGGGAATACTCAGTCTTTGCTAAGAACTATTAGTAAAAATCACTGGGTTAGACCACTGCTGATTTTCCAGAGGACATTCTGTACCCTTTGTGGGCCAGTGCTGTCCTCCTACCATGCCCAGCAATTCCATTTCCAATTTGTTTACCTAAGGATGCTACTTGTTTACTTACACAAGGTTGCCTTTGTGAGAACCAATGGGATAAATAATGTGCCGGCATCAGTGTCATAGCTGGAGGGGCTATGATCCAAATGGGAAACAGTTTGAACGTCATGGGCATCATGGTTCTGTGCCAGTCACATGTCCCTGTCCCCTTGAGTGATGCAGCCATTGCAACCTCAAGAATGTGACTTCTTAGGTCATGCTTTGCTTCTGCACTTTCATCTAAATTATTTCATGCCCCTATTTCTCCTCACCAAGTGTTTTCATTATGTAAAAAGTATTACATGTTTCTGTACTGTGTGTAGTCATTCCTTATAGGTGGCCTTAAATTCCCTTTGGAATAAAGCAGTGCATTGGTGAAATGCATAATGTGACTCACACGGGGTACCAGGTGGGGTGTGGGCTCAGTGGTTGGGTCTTTAACCTAGTTTCATCCTCATGAAGACCCAGTTTCCTGGAGAGATATTAGACTCTGCTCCCTCCTCTGTCACTAGGTGGGGATTGGCATTTGACTCTCTGTCCTTGGAAGAGAACTGCCATCATTTCTTGCAATCCCCTCGCATACCTGCCCTGGCAGGTGGTACTGATGAAGATCTGAACCAAGACTCCTGGAAGCTCCAGGCAGGATCTGTGGCCCCTGAGTTGCTTCCCTCTCTGTGCTGCAGTCTCCCTGTATGTATAATAACTGTGGGGTGTTGGATCTGTGTCCCCCACCCTTCAGACATTTAAATTATGACTTCAAAAATAATCTGGGCATCCCCCACACTGTTATTTATTAATACTACCTTTCATTTTGACACATTGTGCTTATTGCTTTTCTTAATTTATTTTGGAAGAAAATTATATCCCCATCATGGATGGCAAACCAGTACCTCTTGCTATAAATATTAGGCAGCCCCCCCAAAAAACAAACAAACAAACAAACAAACAAAAAAACCCTGGATATAATTAATAGGAATCAATATAACTGAATCCACTTTGAATCTGAGCCTGATTTCCTGCTTTCTCTTGGTTAAAATAAGGTTCAGCAATCACGGCAAATAGAGACTTTCTCTTTGCTAAGATCAGGAGTGAAGAGAATCGGAAAGGTACTTCTCTATTTCCTGATCCATTGTCATATTCTGCCAATAATAATTATGGCAATGTGTTGGGCTCTGTTTTATCAGACACTACACTAATTTCTTTATAATAAGTCTTTGCAATAGAACACTGATAATTTTTGACCATGATGTTGACTACTATTTAGTGAATAGCAGATGCTACATATATGCTAGAAACGATAGCATAATTCATACATGTTGTCTCATTTGTCCTGACCACAGCTCTATGATGAGTTAGGATACCCATTTTATAGGTAAGGAAATAGAGTCCTCAGTCACAGAGCTGAGGAATCAGAGAGGCCCAGATGAGAAGCAGCCTGCTGGTGTCAGAGTGTCTCACCCCAGTAGGGGCCACATATCCTGGCGAGGGGTGTGTAACTCCACAAGGTGGCCTCTCTGCGTCCCCTCTGCTTGATGAGTGACATGGACATTTGGTTTGGCTCCTGGACAGAGTCCTCTGTGCTTTCTCCGAGGCAACCCCTCATCAGAGACTCTGAAACCCAGATGAGCCTTCACATCACCCAGCGAGTGACCCCTCCTCTTGCCCTCAAAGTCTCCTGCACATGTGATGTCCCCGTAAAGACTGCCTTCATCATGGTACCCCGGTGGACCCATACATCACAGACTCATGCTGGGCACGGGAGAGGCACCCACAGTTAGGAAAGTGTTCCCCACTGTGTGGTCAGAGCACGGTGGAGAGAGGTGGGGTGCTAGCCCGGGAACTGATGATTCCAATTACAAACTTCTGTAATCTCAGAGTAAAAAAGAACCTCACCGTCCATCAAATCTACCCTGGTACCCAATGCAAAATTTAAATACTTACTAATAAGAAGTGTGGCTGAAATATTCCCAGAGATGAATGATTAACTGGAGAGTAGTGTGTGTGTGTGTGTGTGTGTGTGTGTGTGTTTTAGCACAAATGCCCGTACTCTCTGTATATATCATACAATTGCAAACACTAAAGACAAGAGAACTCATACACACACAAAATCTGTTTCAAAATCCAGCCTGATTTTCTTGGCTGAAGCTATAAAGTAGAGAAATAAATGATGAATATTGCAGAAGAAAAACTCCTCAAACCTTTGAGCCTCTGATTTGCATACATACTTCATTCACATACAAACCAGATTCTTTGTCTGTTATTTTCACATTCATGACCCAAGTCCAAGTTGGTGACATGGCTCAATTCCACACAACTGTTGAAAATGTGTTGTTTTTTTTTTTAATGTTTATTTTTTTTTTCATTCTCAGTTCTTAATGATGGAATTATTAGAAAGAACCATTCAAGGAACTTAGAAAATGAAAAAGATAGGGGCTCCCTAGATCTTTGAGGATGTGCATGTGCCTCTGTGTGTGACTTGAAGATAGATCATGGGGGAACAGCCCAGGGAAAGCCTCCGATGGGTGCAGTAGATTCTCCATCCTGACAAACCCCATCCTGACAAGTGACTTTTCCCAAGATCTTCAAAAATGTCAAAATGTGTACATGCCAGTGAAGAATGTTCTCCCGCCAATAAAGTGCAGCAAACTGAAACAAACATTTTACCTGGGTGCTCCCCCCACCCAGTGCACTCAGCGAGGTATGAGGAGCACCGATCCGCTCCCTCACTGGCTCTCGTCAGCCCCACTGTTGCCCAATTCAATTTTCTGCCTATACAAAATCACAGTCCTGCGTCTAAGTCTTTGGTGGTTTTGTCTTTAAATTCGTTGAATTCTTGAGACAACTTTTGAAGGCTGGGCAATATGAAGAGAAACTTCTCTGAAGAAGACAGGCACGCGGCCTTCAGACATATGAAAAAATGCTCATCATCTTTAATCATCAGAGAAATGTAAATCAAAACTACCTTGAGATATCATCTAACTCCAGTGAGACTAGCCTATATCACAAAATCCCAAGACCAGAGATGTTGGCATGGATGTGGAGAAAAGGGAACACTTTTGCTCTGCTGGTGGGAATGCAAATTAATACATTCCTTTTGGAAAGATATATGGAGAACACTTAGAGATCTAAAAATAGCACTGCCATTCAATCCTGTAATTCCTCTACTGGGTATATACCCAGAAGACCAAAAATCAAAACATAATAAAGATATTTGTACCAGAATGTTTATTGCAGCCCTATTCGTAATTGCTAAGTCATTGAAAAAGCCCAAATTCCCATCTATCCACGAATGGATTAATAAATTGTGGTATAGGTACACGATGGAATACTATGCAGCCTTAAAGAAAGATGGAGACTTTACCTCTTTCATGTTTACATGGATGGAGCTGGAACATATTCTTCTTAGTAAAGTGTCTCAAAAATGGAAGAAAAAGTACCCAATGTACTCTCCCCTACTATGAAACTAATTTAGGACCTTGACACGAAAGCTATTACCCAGTTACAATCTAAGAATAGGGGGAAGGGGGAAAGGGTGGGGAGGGAGGGGGGAGGTGGGTAGAGGGAGGGAGGTTGATGAGATTACACCTGTGGTGCATCTTACAAGGGTATATGTAAAACTTGGCAAATGTGGAATGTAAATGTCAGAGCAAAATAACTGGGAAAATGCCAGGAAGGCTATATTAACCAGTGTGATGAAAATGTGTCAAACGGTCTATGAACCAAGTGTATGGTGCCCCATGATCATATTAATGTACACAGCTATGATTTATAATAAAAAAAATTTTAAAAAGACAATAACAACATATTTTTAAACATGTATAGCAGTGATTATGAAACAGTATTTAAAACGATCCTTCAAAGACTCAGCTCATTTATATTCTTGACAGAGGAGTAGAGTTCAATCTATACGACATGGATGTTTCAATCTTTCCTTTACTTTCTTCTCCAGGCCACCCCAAGGCCAACCATAGGCTTAGGCTGAGACATTTCACATGTCACATACATAATGTGAAGTAATTTAACATCTTATCTTCTAAGACTGTTGTACAGTAACTTTTGAACCCAAGAATATTAAAAGTTGGGTAACAAAATAAATAAACAAGCCTGAAGTTCAGTTTTTGTTTTTTCACTTCACTAACGCGACCACATCAGCACACATGCTATCTCATGGAAGCCAAAATCTCAGTCTGTGCTTGATAATTTTTAAATGTTTTAGAAAATTATTTTCAGCCAAATAATTATCATTGAAGAAACATCATACTTATATATATGTGTGACCTAAAAATTAATGTCAAGTGAGATATTTTACTTGCAATAATATTTGTGTGAACACTGAGTCATTCCCATATTCCATGAGTAGTTTTATATCTATTAGTAGAAATAATGTCCAAATAAAACAAAAGTACACCAAAAATCAGTCAGGTAATGCAGTACACCAAAGCAATTATGACACTGTAGCTACAGACTTGAATAAAATAGTAAGTTAAATTTTATTATTTCTCCCCATCTTCCTCCTCCCCTTCTCTCCTCATTGCTCTTCTTCATCTTCTGCTTCTGATTATTTTTAATATTATTATTGGTTATTATGCCTTGTGTTCTCAGATTCATTATGTCTTAATAAATATATATCATGAGGTATTGCTTAGTAGAGAAATAGATGTTCAATTAATAGCACTATCATTTGTTCATCTGTCTAGAATATGATGCCATTTACACATAACATGAAAATGAAAAGTGGACATTAAACGATAAATTTCTTGTTTGGTGAAGGAGGGGGAAAAGTAGGTATGGAAGGGAATGAGGGATGAAGGAAGGAAAGGAAGAACAGGGAAAAGGAGGAGAAAGGGAGGGCCAAGAGCTAATTCACCTGATGTGGTTTGGATGGGAGGTTGATCAGAACATTTTTGGAAAAAAATCTACCTTAAGAAGCAGAGGCACTAAAGTGATAACTCTTGAATTTTAAGATTCCAGAAAAATAATAGTTGGATAATTTTTAATTTCTTTGTGAAGGAAATCTTTGAATTTTACTAAATGATGCTCTTAAATTCTGGCCTAAGAGAAGATCTGACCTAAACATTTGATCTAATTATTGGCTTGAGGAAGGCTGACAGGTGGATAGAATGGGGCAGGAAGTTACAACAATTTCTAACCCAGATAATGAGAGCTGAGTCTTTATACTGAAGTCTGTTTGTTTTTTAAATCCAATACTGCATTATTCCCCTTTTCCTATGAAGATGGTTAAATCTATTGTATCCAAAATAAAACTCCTCTTGATTCTTCTTTCATATCTGCCTCCTCAACAGACATCCAACATTTTACCAACAAACAACTCAAACTTCACCATCCCATCCCCACATTCATTGCTGCCTGAATTCTTGGCATAATTCATAAATTGGACTCCTTATCTTTTACCCTGAATCATCTTCAAACCAACTTCCATACTGCTTTCTCGAATTTCAAACCATTAATGTTACTCAGTTAATATATATATATTTTTAATGACAATCCCCTCCAATAAAATTCGCAGGTATAGATGCAACATTCAGGATCACAAACCTGTCTCTCTAATGCAACAGATATTGTTACATGTTCTCCATGAACAATAAACTTTGTTAGATTATGTGATTGTAAAGATGAAAAGACAGTCATTGCCTTCTTAAATTATGCAACCAAATGAGACAGAAATGGAAATAATCAAAATTAATTGAGATTATTTCTTAAACCTTAATAGCATGAAGAAAAACAGCATCTAATACCTCTTTAAGCAATCTAAGCCCAAATAAATACTACCTGTCTTTCAAAGTGATCATTATATATTCTTCAGTAAACATGTATTTACTGAGTTCTTATTATGTGCCAAGTACTAAGGCAAGGAATAGGAAATATATCCAATAAATGTTTGCTGAATGAACAAAAGAACAATGAATTATAAGTTAAACACTTTCATGGTTCATTAATGAATCCACTGGAAGTTTCCAGAAGGCTGTGTTGCCACCAAGACACATCAGCAGATTCTCCTTCAAGACTGAAGGCCACCCTCCTCCAGCCTCATGCACTGCTGCTTCTGGGCTGACAGCTCGCAGCTGTGAGGCTCTTTGGAATTACCTTGCCTGGAGAAAGGTGATACCCTGTCTCTAAGGCAGCCTATACTCAGTAACTTCGCAATATGAGGAGATAAAAGGTTAAGTCCCCTTTCCCCAGTTGAATGGCCACCTTAGCTTCAGAGTTCACCGTGGCTGAGGCCTTTGTTGAGACTTATTGCAGTCCAGCTCTCTCTCTGCCCAGTTTTTCTCTCTTCCCTGTCCTTCCATGGGTGGTGATAACAAGAACATACCCTAACAAACTTCCACTTTCCAATTTTTACCTTAGAATCTGCTTCCTGGGGAAACCTATCTCTGACATAAGCCTATTTTTTCTTCCCCCTCAATTATCAATTATGCACTTCAAATACAGCAATTTTCAAAACTCTGAATTGGCCCCAAATAATATGATTTCCAATGGGCTAATAAAAAGAATTGTAAAAATCTGATTAACGCTTATTGAAGGTTGTCTTTATGTATCTTCTCGTTCAAATTTACCAGTATTGATGAGGACGACGTAGAAATAGCCAATGTGGTATACCAAAAGTCATTGATGAGATTTTAACAAAGAATGTTATAAAGTCATAATTGTTTATGTCTTTCTCGGTAGTTACATTATTCTTTAACAACTGGGTATTATTAAGAAAATATAAATCTCTGCAAATACAACAACTTAAATATAAAATTCTAATGGAATTTAAAGATGTTCACAAATCATTTTTACTTATTTGAAATTAAGATGGCCATTGTAATTCACAATGATTGTAATATTCAGAAAGCAAAGATAAGTTGACATGCAGAACCAATGAAATTGACTGCAATAATATTCACTTATTGTGAAGTGTCTCGCCTATTTAAAAATTATATGCAGCATTAAAAATTGTAGTGAGTAATGAAACATTGCTAACTAAAAAACACACATACACACAAAGTCTAAATAAAGTATGGCATGTTTATACCATTTCCCCCCCAAATATTATGTCTTTTCATCTGACTCTTTACATATAAAAATTATATGAATTTACATTAATATAATTTAGATTTACAGTTTTTTATATATAATATAGATGTAACTTAATTTTTTTTTTAATTTACAGTTTAAATCAATAAGAAAATTCACAAATTTAATCATTGCTGCAACATTCTTATGTACAAAAATCTATGTTGTGTTTGTTATACTAGACCCAAAAAGCAAATCTCTATTTTTCAGAATTATTTTTTTTTCCTTTGGTCAAATTATTATCGAAATTTTAAAATATTAAAATGTGCCTCCTCAGGAGTACCAAAAAATTTCATTTTCAAGTTGCTTTAAAAATATATTTTAGAGTATTTTAGGAAAGAAAAACTCAGCTTTGAGGGCAGTTACATGTTAGTACTCTGCCTTCCCTAAGTGGATTATGGACTCAGAAACTATACCTGAACACATCTTAAAAGGGTGCCCAAGCTTAATTATCTTGCCCTGTAAATACGGAAGGCACTTTGACAATAATTGGATCTCCCCAATTCCCATATGGATTTGAATACTGCACAAAGGAAATGGATTGTAAATTTTGGCAAGTGAACTTCCATATGAATGCTCTGGATTTGGAATTTGAACTATTGTTACAAACCATCTTTGCTAATTAGAAACCTCTTCATTTTATTTATTTTTTTTTTACCTTTGCAAGTAAAGTTGCAAGGAGCCCAATGTTCACCTTGCTTATTTCAAATTCCCATTTGGCAGGCATTGTAAAAACTAACTCCCAAAGAGCTGTCATCTGCCTAGAGTCTCCACCTTGGCACAGCTACTAGCTTTGACCTCAGGGAATTTTCCTGTGTGACTCTTCCTATGGTTTACCTCTGAGAGTTCTCTCTAAATGGAAAGGGAGCAAGAGAGATAGGGAAAAACAACAGCTCAACAAGCCAGGTTTATTTTAAGTGGTACACAGAAAACATTTCTTTTGCTGTACCAAACTGCTACAACATGGTCTCAGATAATTACTCTTTACAAAGTTATTCAGGAAGAGCAAGGCCAATTAGCTTGACAATTAAAAAGTGCGCTTACAGCAACAACACACATTCATCAGAATTAACGCCCACAAATGTTTCTATAGACATCGCATCAATCAAAGTGCAGAAAATATAGATCTTGGTGATCGTACCCATGATTATCCTTACATGACATCACACCATACACCTGTACAGAGTCTGATCATTTCCTGTTTGTATTATGGCTGCCCTAGGAATTCTGTCTAACCTTCCTCTTCATAAACAGGTCAGGGTGACTAAACTAGAAATAAAGGGCATCGAAATTTTGGGATTTACATAGCATAAAATATTGATTACTTGTTCCCAGATGCCAGGCAGATCTCAATATTGAACTGTGTTCATATGCTTTTTCCATGCATTTGTTCTATAGTATTTTCAGTTATTGATGAATTTGTAGTATTTTCTATTTTCATCGAGGGTGGTAGAGAGCTGGAATCTAGCAAGTTAGCCTCCTGCTTCAAGTCCAAGCTCTATCTGCTGCTAACTCACCTTAGGAAACTGAGTTAATCATTCCCTGACCACTTGCCTCTTGGTCCTGAGATGTGTCATATTCCCTACTCTGCTCCTATTCTGCTTTTCTATTTGGGGAACTGCACTTTTCTGGCTCTATTTTTTTGGCTTCTTGGTTAAATATAACCAGTGGAAGAAACCGTAGCAAACTAGAGGACAGAGTGAGACGGGAAAGGATGGGTTTTCTCTGCCTTCTTTTCGGCTTCACGTAGAGTCTCTGGCGGATTCCTCTGTGGACAGCCACTGCCACACTGGGCACTCACCGACCCTCTGTGGTTCTACCTTCTGCAAGAAGGCCCCAGAGTCAGACTTTGCATCTACGGAGTTCTCTCACTATTTATGTAATTATTTTCCTATATTTAATTCCCTCCTTTTGGAAAATGTCCAGAGATTTCTATTTCTCTGCTTGGAGACTGAAGAGTTACACCCCCACACACTGCTTCACCTCCTCATCTGTGAAATGGAGTTACTTACAATACTGAACATACAGAGAAGGTTGAGGACTCATATGGAGCTATTCTCAAGCTTCAAGGTGCATCAGAATCATCTTGAGAGCTTCTTAAAGTGCAAATTTTAAGACTTCGCTCTCAGAGTTTCTGATTCATTAGATCTGAAGTGGGGGGGTCAAGAATTTGAATTTTTAATCAATTTGTAGGTAACATGGATGCTGCTGGCCCTCAGAGTATACTTTGAGAACCATTCATTTTAAATATTCTGTAAAGTTCTAAGAATTAATGTTCACTGTCATTTTGTGATTTTGTTCTTCTTCCGAATTACAGTTGTAGCCAGGATTTCTTCAAATTCAGAATAGACAAATGAATCTGAATATAATGAGGGGTTTGTGTCATTTCATGTAAGATTGGATCACTTGTCCCATCAAACATTTTCTTCTGAATGTGCTGATCATACGTATCTTTACATGTAGCTGGCTAGCTAGATATGGGGGCGTGTGTGTGGGTACACATACATTGTCCTTCTATTTAATGAACATGATTAGTAAAATTCTTATACTTCTGCAGGAATTGAGACAGGTGTTCGGGTTATATCCAAGCAATAACTTTCTTTTCTTATGAAGGTGTGTGTAACTGAATGCAAAGAAGAAGAAAAAGAACTAGGAGGAAGAAGAAGAGAAAGGAGGCAGGGAGGAGAACAATGCTATTTTGTCTGTGACCTATTTAATATACACAATAGCCTATCATTTCAAAACCCTTGTTAACATATTAGTATCGCTGCTACCCAAGTCACCATGTAGAGCTATGCTGACGTACATTATTCAAGCTCTAGCAAATGAACATGCCATAGACCCTTCAAGTTTCAAACACAAAATAGCTGTCTTTAACCTTTATTCTCATAAATATGAAAAATGCTTTGACCAAACTTGGATCTTCCTCATACTCAAATAGTTAATCAAATAAAAAGTACTGAAATGGGGAAACTTAAAAAGATGTTATTTCTAAATACGTTTCTACGTATATCTACATGTCTATATCTTTAGAACACAAAGAGGAATTAAAGGTTCATGAGAAGCAATCTCATTAGAGATTCCTTCCAGATTTGGAGGATTTTCTCCAATCCAAATTTCTACAATTGATTCACTTGTTTACTAACATGATAGAAAGTCTTTTAACCTAAATTTTACCTCAAATAAATTTTTACCTAAAATCTTACCTAAAGCCAATTTTTCTAAAATCAAAGTTTTATCCAAATGGCCTATATGTTTTTAATAGAAATGATTCTTCTCTAATTTATGTTGTCATATTTTACTGATTTATATAATAAAGTACAAAAAGCATAAACAGCTTTGGAAACAAATGTAACTAACGCTTAGGACCCCCACCTCTCAACTGGAAGCAGCCTGGTGCTGCAGATCTGCTAGAATGTCCTCTAGCCACTGGTGCTTGGCAGCTATACTGGTTTTCTATTGCTGTGTAACAAATTACCACATATTTAGCAGATTAGATCAGCACACATGTATTATCTCACAGGACTCAAAGTCAGGAGTCTAGCACAGGTTAATTGGTTCCGCTCAGGGTCCTACCCAGTGGAAATCAAGAGTTTGGACAGCTATATTCTCATATGGAGTCTTTACGAGGGAAAGATCAGATTCCAAGCTCATTGGGTGTTGGCAAAATTTTTCTTGTGGCTGTGAGACTGACTGAGTTCACTGTTTTCCCATTAGCTGCTGTCCAGGCACTGATCTCAATTCCAAGAAGCCACACTGGACCCCTTGACTTCTGGCAGCCTCTGTAGGCCCTTCATGACATCACTCCTTTCTTCTTCAAAGCCAGCAGAAATCTCTCCTGTCAGGAAGGCCCAGATCCTTTTAAGGCCTCACCCAATTAGGTCAGGCCTAACCAGGATAATTCGTTTAGATTAACTGAAAGTCAAATGGTGTGGGGCCTCAATTACATCTGCAAAATTGCTTCACTGTTACCGTACACCATAACGTAGTCACCAGAGTGAAGTTCATCAAAGGAGCCCCACCCGTATAACGGAGGTGTTACACAGGACACGTGTAGCTGGGAGGTATTCTCAGAATTCTGCCTACCACAGTCTCTGAGAACATGACTTAGTTTGATTTACAGAGCTATTAGAGACAGTTAATTAATCTAGTAAGCAGGATAATGAAGGTGGCTGAGTCAGCTTGTATGCTAGTTATATTTTACCTAACTATTCAGAATAGTTATCAGGGACTCCACAAAAACTCCCACAGAGATCATGTTTTTATGTTGAAACATTATCTAAAAGATGGTGAAAAAGATGAAGTCTCCATTTAAAACATGAAGTAAAATGCCAATTAGGCAAATGTATGTTGCCTCGTGAACATAGACATTGAAAAGGAGTGACTTATCTCTAATTATTCATTAATTTATTATTTAATTATTGATATATCTATTTATTAGTACTTTTCCTTTGCATAGGCAAATTATAGAATGCTCGGAGCCAATGCCAGAAACCTTTTAATGCCCCGCATACTGAGATCTCAAGTGTTATAACACACCAATATCCCCAGATAGACAATTGAATCAGAAGATTCTTCTTCAAAGGACAGTCTCTAATTCAAGTAATAAGTCTGAAAAATCAGTAGAATCTCTCTTCTCCTCTCTGTCTTTTTCTCTCCCTTCATCTCTCTCCTCCCTTTGTCTTTCTGGCATCATGATTCTCACGAGGTAAGGTAACCTTCATACAGGTCTCCCTTGCCACCCCCAATCTATGACTTCTTTTGATGACTATAATATTTTGTCCTGCATAGACTTGCACCTATAATTTATGGAGTGATCCTTCCAGATCTCTGGAGAGAAATGAATCAATGGAGCTACAAATCTCACACATAGTGAAAACCTATGAAGTGTGTGAGACAGAGAGACCTGGCTTCAAATTTCAGCATCATTAATTTAATTGACCTCCACAATTTAGTTAACATTTCTGAATTTCAAAGCAAAGAGAATTAGACCCAACAATAATATATAAGACGTGCATATCAAATATTAAATAATCAAAGAAAATGTATCACTATTTTTTCAATCAACTAATTTTACTAGAGTTTATTTCTTTGTAAGAGTCATTGTTTTTTCCTATATTTAAAACAGTCATTGCTTTTTCCTATTTTTTTAATTAATTAATTTATTTTTTATTATAGATAAAAATATGCACCATAGATGTGGCCCAACCCATCACCCTCCCTCCACCCAAACCTCCCTCCTCCCTTCCCCTTCCTTGGTCCTTTCCTATATTTTAAAATATTTATCAGTGTGTGTTTCATGGACCATTGGGACCATATGATGCTTCTGGGGTAAAAAAGAAAAACAGTAGTAAATGTAGGCTGGGTGCCTGTAGCTAAGCAGTTACCGTATATACTCGAGTATAAACCGAGTTTTTGTGCCGAAAATTTGTGCCGAAAAACCCGAACTCGGCTTATACTCGTGTCATACAGGTTATTTGATTTGGTGCACGCGCACCTAATCAAATGCATGTAGTCTCCAGTCGTCTTCTGCCGTCTGCTTGAGGGGGCGGTGCTTCAGCTCAGTCCACAAGTCGCGGCTCAGCGGAAGAGGTAGGCTGCTGAACTGAACTGTATTCCACTGAACTATTTAACCCACAATATTTAATGGCACATTTAATTAAGTGAAAACCCCATTTAAGGCAGTAAAGTCTTGTAAATAAATGTTTATAAATCCTGAATCCTTATAATCAGGGGTGTTGGAGTATAAGGATTCAGGATTTTTAACCATTTACATGTTTAGCTAATGGAACTAAGCTGAGACCTGTCATTGTTTTTAAAAGGAAGATTTTGCCTAAAAAGGTCGAATTCTCAACAGGAATCACAGTGCGCGTACATGAAAAAGGATGGATGGATGAGGAAGGAACAAAAAAATGGCTGAAAGAAATTTGGAACACATGACCAGGAGCAGCCTTGAAGAAAAAACCATCATTGCTGGTTTGGGATATGTTCAGAGCTCACACATCTGATGACATAAAAAAACTGGCAAAGTCATCTCAGGTTACTTTGGCCATTATTCCTGGTGGGCTTACATCTGTAT